>JABSTQ010000008.1:0-20257 GCA_013358835.2 Ixodes persulcatus | reverse complement strand
ATTCTCTCCCTGCGTCTTCCGTGTACTAAAGTGGAAAGAGTTGACTGCACTGCACGGTTGCGGTGTGCCCCAGATGAATAGGCCATTAGTATCAATGCATATCTATTCTCGGTGAAAGGTTCAAAGCGCAGCACAAGCTCCTCCCACAAGGCCCTCCACTTTCCCTTTAGCAGAGCGAGCATCTATTCCGATAGATCAAGTATGCCACATGCATTTTCGTCACCTAAGCACGAACATTAAAACAAGGTTGAAGCTCTCATGTAATTGTTTCCAAATTAAGCTTAAAAGTAGAACAGAAAAACGTGTAGCCGTCTCCAATCAACGTTTTTTTTTTTTTTTTTTTGTAGACATTTTTGGATTCCTGCAAACCACTCTTCACGAACTTCAAAGCTTCAAAGAACAGTTTTCGGTTTTCTTGTGACCTGAATGTGGTTTGCAGGTACATTCCTCTTTACTGGTACTTAACTATAGGCAACATTGTTCCTATGACAAACGAGATTCAGATGAATCTGTCAAAGGAAATGGCTGAATAAAAGATGCTGCAACTTTGATGACGGCTATGACAATGTTCACAAGTCATCAAGAACTCCCTTGTTGGCACATGGATTTATTACATAGCTTAAAAATGAGCAGGTACATTTGTGCATCACCAATAAAGTCCTCATTCTTACTGCACAGATGTGATAAAGGCATGTTACAAGAGTTAATTGCACTTGAAAGGCACATAAAAGGAGAAAGTGTGTGAAAAGTTGAAATCTTGGCTCACTAAAGGAATGGGAATACCAGATTAACGTTTCCACTCCTAAACTTTGCCTCAAATTTAGTAACCATGCATCTTTGCACATTACAATGATTGAAGGCATAAAAATATTTTGACCACTATGTTTATTTACAAGACAAATGTGACACTGCTCTGAAATGCACCTCCAAATATTATATTACAGCACACCAACTTGTTATTCAGATTTAAGGTTAGGGGCGTCAAACAGATTAACCCCTAAACAAGATCGTCAGCAAAATAAAAAAAGTCATACTTCTGCGGAAATAGGGCACAGAAGTCTCTGCCCTTTGCTTCCTATGTACACAACTGACTCTTACCATTTTTGGTGCATACATAGCAACATGGTAAGCTGCAAGATAAGAGCCAGGCTGACCATTTCATGGCCAAAATGGCTCAGTTCTGCCTTTAGTCTACTTATTCTAGTCATTCTACTGTACACCACATTGAAAGCAAAAGCTGCATTCACTTTCCCACAGCACAACCAAGCTGTGCTGCGAAACAAGACTGGGCAAAGCCGATACCAGCACCTTGCCTCCATCGTTCCACGAGTACAGTTCTTGCTGAACATGAATCCGCAGTTAACGGCGCAGCCATTGGCGAAACCGACTTGCTGGGACTGTATATCGTAAGGGTGTCAGCCCTTTCGAACGTCGCTTATGCTCAGGTACGAAGCAACATCGCACAGCACTTCACCCAGGTTTTCGAGCTGCGGCTGACCGCTCGCAGTTGGGAGGCAGCGGAGATCCTTACGAACCACTCCTGCAAGGAGAAAGAACTCGCTCCTTCTGCGGAATTCAGCCCTCCTCATCATCCACCCAGCTTCTTCCTTGGAAACCATCCCAAGGGAAGCAACTTTTGCCCGCAGCTCGGCCGAATGCCGCTTCCCTTCAAACGCCTCCGCCGAAGCTCTGTCTTGGGCACCATACAGCACAAATGCCACGGCACGCACCAGAAGGTCCCAGTTCCTCCTCAACAGGTCGTGGAAACGGAAGTAGAACTTCTGCGGTATGCTGCCTGGGTTAGTCTCAAACCGAACCAGGCTTGTGTTGGCCTTGAGGTTTATTATCAGCTTGGTCATCCCAAGTTCCTCAACTTCAAAGTGGCAGAACTTGATCACCTCCAAGGTCGAGTTTCGGCGCAACACCTCTGCAAGTGCCGAACTGCACGCGAATAAGGTGTTGCCGAAATGAACCTCTCTTAGAGACAAGTTGTCGGCGAGTCCCGCCATGATGTGGTCGTCTGTCCGAACGATCGCACCATAAAGAAATCGGAGCTTTTCAAGCGTCCTCGTCCTCGAGAGGTACTTGGAGAATGCCTCTTCACTTCCGACGCTGTCGGCGTTTGTGACAGTCAGTGCCCTTACGTTGTCGCTAGCAGAGAGTCCTTCGAAAAAAGTGCTGAAGCAGTTTGGGCTTCCTGCGGCACCACGTTCGAATGCGATGTTCGGTAAGGTTAGCTCGTCCATGTGCGTGCATCGATTGAGCACATCGACAAGGTCTACTATGCTGTCGGAGTCCCAAAAAACTTCCAGGTGTTCCCGTGCTCTATTATTCTTCAGCTTCAGAGCCAAACTTATAGAGTCAGCCCCTGCTACCTTAACTCTGCCAAGCCTGACCCTGAGTCCCCCAGACTTTGCAAGGACAATGTCTGCAAGAACGGCCACACTATCTGCACCCGCTTTGATGCTTTTGAGAATCAACGTTTTAAGAGTGGCATTGCTCTCAAGGCCTGCGGCAATGCAAGCAATGCCAATGTCGTTGATGTGATTTTCCGACAAGTTGAGGAACTCAATGGCAGTGTTCGCAGCCAGAAGTGCTCCTAGGCTTCCACAGCCCATGTCCGACGACAAACCTACATTAGCAAGACACAATTTCTCAAGCGTCCTGTTCTTCTGCAGGCATTCGGAGAGGCATTTGATGCCCTCGTCACGAATCCTAAAATTGCAAGACAGATCTAGTGTGACAATGGTACAGCCTTCTGCCACGACGTCTCCCAACGGTTCCATGTGCTCGGCTGCGAGATCACAGTTCCGCAGGGTCAGAGACGTCAAAATTGACCTCTCCTTTAGAGCACGAGAAAGAGCTTGCAAGCCCTTCACTCCTAACCTATTGCTCTTTATGCTTAGCTCGGTTAGCTTGCCGGCTCGGCTGAGACCAGTCAGCACTGCGCAGGACGATGTTTCGTCAAGGTAGTTCAAGTTCAGCACCACCTTCTGCAGAGCCGGACAGCTGTCCACAAACAGAGACCACTCCTCAGCCTCCTGCGCCGAGATGACGACGTTCCTCAGACTGAAGCGGGGGATAGCCTGGAACCTCACCCACTGTCCAAGCCCTGCCGGCAGCGGAGTTGAAATCCTCAGGTTCAGACGTTTCAGCCTCCAGCTTTTGGAGATACCCGCCGGAAGCACGGTGAGCACGTCCGGTCCCATGGTGTGGCGGTCCTCGAAGTCCAGTTCCTCGATGCACCCGTGCATTTGGAGCAAGACGAGCAGCAGCGCCAGTGCCTGGTTGGTGTCAACGTTCATGTCGGAACTCTTCAGGGATGTGAGCGTCAAAAGAGACAACGTGCCGGGCCTCCGTCTCTCTAGGCTCATGATGACATTGCAAAGGATGTTGTTCAACATGTTCAGCTTTCTGTTGAGCCAGCAGTCCGTGGCGCAGTCTGTGAGCAGCTCGATGCCCCGTTCGTCGAAGGTGCGTTGCAGACGTAGGAGGGAAGCGATCATGTTGCACCTAACACAGGCCGCGCAATGCGAAGCGCAGTCTGCGGGTTCCGCCCAAGAGTGCGCGGCAACTTGCTCCAGGGAACAAGCTGGCAGCGCTGCAACCAGCTCGTCCGCCATCTGCTCTCTGGAAAAAGCAAGTTTGGGCAACAACGGTTGACGCACACAAAAACCACCTCTTTTCGCGAAGCGACAGGAAGCCAACCCGTTAGAGTGGACATACCGTATTTACTCGAATCGAACGCGCCCTCGATTGTAACGCGCACCCATTTTTCGAGGTCCGAAATAAAAAAAAATGCGATGACCTCGATTGTTACGCGCACCAGATTTTGTAGGTTGGATACAGAAATGAAACTTTTTCTCACTTGGAACAACGAAGGTTTATTCCAAATGCTTCAATCTTGCAATGAAATGAACTGGCGCTGTCTCTCACCGGCAAGATCGTCATCACGACAACGGTCCTGGCGCAGCGCCCGTGGGGCGGTATGCATTACTCGTCATCGTTGTCGGACGACTCCTTATTGCTGTCAACGGCCCAAAGCATTTCATCTTCGGTGCCGTCCATAGCGTTAGAAATTCCGCACTTCTTGAAGGCCTTGATAACCATGGCAGACGGGATCGTGCACCACGCATCTTTCGCCCATCCGGCGAAGTCCTGCAGTGATGCAAGTGTCTGGAACACTAAACGCACGTGATGCGGCCCGATTTCCATCACTCTCCGCACACAATATTACTTTTCTTTTGAATCCAGCATCATGGTGAATGCGGCGTGTCTTTGCAGTGGGAACTTCCATGCTGATATGAACGCAAGAAACACACAAGCTGGCTACGCTCTAAGCCTCTCAGCTTCTCAGCGCGTAAGGGAGTGGCCATTTTGAAATGTCGATAGCGATATTGTAGCGCAGTTTTGGGTCACACTCGATTCTAGCGCGCTTGCGATTTTGGACCTATTTTCCCTGAAAAGAGGTGCAGCGTTAGATTCGAGTAAATATGGTATTTCTGGTTCCCTCGTTTGCCAGAGTCGAAGATCTGCGAATGCCTCCCAGAAACACTTTTCTAATGTTACACATTCGAAGCGTGCATCAATAGAGAATCTACGGTCATTAATATTTTATGATCATAGATGCGAAAACTGCAGGATGGCTTAATTAAACTAAATGTATTCTATGCCTTATGTAGAATTGTGGTGATCGAAGAGAGTTGCGAGGCTTCGATACTGCCGCGGGTTGCACTCGATCGATAAATGAGGGCTGCAGAAATTCTTATGGGCAAACTGAAAGGGGCACTCAAGTGGATTTTGTGATCGTCTATTCAGCGTCATCACTCAATCATCTATGGGCTCTAAGCATCCTAAAAAACCTGAAATTACATTCGGGGGCGGCCAATTTCCCTATTAAATATCCAATCAAAGGTTGTGCCACGCCCGCCTTTCTGCGCCACGGCACAGAACACCAGGGGTTGCCACCAGACGGGAAGGCAGCAGGGGAAGGCACACGACAGCCAACACGAGTGACGGCTTCCCAGCAAATTGAATTTTCGAATATGCGCACCTTCGGAAAATCAGTTTACCAGGAAGCCGCCACTCGTGATTGGCTGTCGCGTGCCCTCCCCTGCTGCCTTTCCGTCCGGTGGCAACCCCTGGTGTTCTGTGCCATAGCGCAGAAAGAGGAGCGCGGCAGGATCCTTAATTGGACTTTTAATAGGGAAATTGGCCAATCTTAAATGTGATTTCGGGTTTTTTAGGATGCTTAAAGCCCGTAGATTGAGTTATGACGGTAAATAGACAATCTCGGAACCCACTTGAGCGCCCCTTTAAGGGAAGACACTACCCAAAAGGGTCAACTTTTGAACCTTTGGCTTGATATGAGTGAAATTTACAGTACAGTCTACGCCCGTTACAACGGATCCGGCAACAACGGACTTCCGGTTACAACAGACTATTTCTGTTTGTTTGTTTGGTCCCCATGCATTTTCAATGAAGCCCACTCCGCCAATAACAGACCCGGCTATAGCAGACTTTCGGCTACAACAGACTAAATTTGGGCGAAAATTGCTTGCCCTGAGCGTCAATAGCGGACTTACGCCCTTACGCGGTGCCGACACCAATTTTCTTTTTTTGGTTTGCTTTTACGAGAAGGCAACTACTATGACTGGCAACATTGTCGGCGCGGAACCAGTCATTGGCGTAGCCGAGCCAAGCCAGGGACGGTGCAAAGTAGCCATTTTTTTCTTCGTGCCGCCTGCGACCGAGTTAGCAATGGCTGGTTGCAAAAGAAAGCAAATTTCGCTCTCCGACAAGTTAAGCATCATAAACGCAGTCGACAATGGCGGAAAACAGGCCGACATCGCGAGAAGAATGGGCCTGTCAAAGCAAACGGTGAATTCTATCGTGAAAAACAAGGACGTCGCCGAAAAACGCGACTCCGGCGAGTTGCAAGAAAAGCGCTTTCGAATGCGGAAAGCGGCGCACCCGGAGGTAGAGTCGGCTCTCTTGATGTGGCTACGGGACGCGCGTGCTCGCGGAATTCCCGTGAATGGACTTCTGCTCAGGAGCAGGGCTGAACAGCTCGCTGTGATTTTGGGACACGGCGACGTCACCTTCAGCGAGGGTTGGCTTAGCCGGTTCAAGGCACGCCATGGTGTTGTGTTCAGCGAAATGTGTGGGGAGCGCGACAGCGTCGACCAGACCGTTGTCTCCGAGTGGCAAAAAAATCGGCTGCCTGCACTCCTCGCCAAATACGAGGACAGGAACATTTTTAATGCAGATTAAAAATGTTCCTGTCCCCCCCCTCTGTACTACATACTCCGGATATAGCAGACTTTTTTTCCCGGATTTAGAGGGTCCGTTGTAACGGGCGTAGACTGTATACACTGGCAGTTGTGTGGCAGAATGCAGTGCAAAGTTTCATCTGTGTACATAAATTGTGAAAGAAACTGTAGTTTTTATTAGGAACAGACTGACATTGTTTAGCAAAGCTACCGTTAGAAAACTAATGTACCGTAAAATTCCGAGCAAGCCCCCCCCCCCCCCCGGCTTTCCTTTCCCTCGCCCTGCCTTCTTGAGCTGTAACTTACTATAGCCATAACGAGAATTGAAAGCCACCGCCACTAGTACAAGACAAGAGCAAGCACACAAGTTTTCAGCACAAGTAAGACAAAATAACAAATTGACTGGTGTAGTAACTTTACTCGGATGAAAACGCTAAAGGGTATGCTAAGAGACCCAAACGGCAGGTATTGTATGGTGTCTGTCATGCTGGGTCATGTTAATGTGTTGCACGCCAGACTGCGCTACACCGTCTGCGCTACACCGTCTTCGTCGAATTGACATGTTTCGTGTTGGCGCTGCACTTGAGACTGATTTTTCCAATTATTTCGCCTTTTTAGCTTTGTCATTGCTTCCTGTAGGCGTCCCAGGATTGGATTTTTCCTGCAAGGTAACAAGCTTTCTTTGTTCGTTGTTTTAAAAATGTGAACGTTACACGTCAGAGAATGTAAGATCAATGTCATTTAATGTAAGAAAAAAATAAGAAATACTAGTAGTTCCACTGCACTTAACAGTCAAGCTGTCCTCCTCCAATGTTGCTTTTTAAATCAGCATGAAGCAGTTGGAGAACTTCTACTTCTGGCAAAAGCCCATGGAAGTCTGGCTAAGAAGGTTTAGAAATAACTACGAGCCAATAACTGAAGCAACTCTCAAAGACAGTGGTAGGTTGCTTTGCCAAATCCAATTAGGTACACACTTACTCAAAACTAGACCAGCACTTTCTAGAAAAACACAGAATATGAAACTCGGAAGACAAGTCTGGATACGAAGATGTGGTACTGCCACAACTGTGGAACACCACCTCGCACCCGGTGCCCAATATGGGGGTGGGGAAGGGACGTGGGTACACACAGCATAAGCAACCACAGTTCTATTCGTTTGCACCTGGGGTTACAATTGCGAAGGGCTGTCTCATCTCTTAAGGGGAGACACTACCTTGAATTGCACCTTTTTTCCAAAAAATGCATATTCAGAACTGCAGAGTTTTGGCGTGTATGGATAACAAGGAACACTCTCACAAAGTCTTGTCAATGTGCACGGACAAACAATGTCAAAAATAATTATTCTTTATATGTTGGTGAGGTGTGCTGCACTGCGTAGCACTCGTCATCCACAAGTGAAAATAGCTGAAAGCAATGTCAGTGTATCAGAAGAAGTTTGAGGAAGACATCACCTACACTGCTGGAAAGAATTTTGACATTTAAGACGCAAAAAGAAATTTTTAGAACGTCATCTTGAAACTTCAAGTGCATTTATCTCAGCTTCACTTTTGGCAGCAAATCCCACCTTAATAAAACTATTGTTTCAGTATGAAACTACCGAGAGACTTAATATTTGCAGATTATATTCCTAAATGTTATCGAGCCGGTTACTATGAACTTAAATTTCGCATTTTCATGTTCCTTTATTTTGAAAAATTGTAACTTGCAAAACTTGGCAAATGTAAAAAAAAACAAAAACAACTTTGATAAGTTGTTTTTATTTGAAAAATGCATATTTTCTGGAATTTCTTTTCATAGTAACCGGTAACAAGTATTCCAGTATGCATTCCACCAAAGAAATATGTGGTGATCAACAGCATTTCTCAACGATAGATTCATTGAGCAGATTCCATATAAAGCTACCTTCTGGGGGTATAGTACCTCATAAAATTGGTTCACAGGGCTGAAACTTTGCATGTCCTCCTTCTATATGGCTACAAACACCACCTGCAAATTTTACGCCGATTGAGTGAGCAGTTCAAAAGAAGACATGCCCAGGTAGTGTCCTCCCTTAACTTGTTTTAGTAGCAAAGCAATCATCAAATTATAAAGGCCAGCAAGCCTTCGACATGTACGAAAACAGTGATTGCTACTGGAGGAAGCAACATGCCAACTACTACTGCACTTTACAGCAACAAGGATAGAATTGAGATCAACATCATCAAGCAAAAATGGACGATACAATGCGAAACAAGAACTCAAAGTGCAGTGGCACTTCCAGCGCCCCGAGGCTCAAAGCAGCGCTTTGCGAGGACAGGCTGTGAAGGTTCATGAAGCAATTTGAACATGGTCACCAACGACAAATGTCCGTTTGCTAGGATCTTGCAACTTTTAAGTGAAACCAATTGAAATCAGTTGATGCACAAATTTGACGGAGAAAATTGCTTTCCCACAGGAAGTGTTCACAAAGAATGCCATCGTGCAGCTGCCCAAGAATGGATGGATGGATGACAAGTACCATGGTAGAGGAACATGTTGAGTGACTTTGGGAATGTGGGTCAGGTCCTCTGCTATGGAAAGACACCTCGTTTCAGATTCATGCTGCAGACGCCCGACGGGTGCTGTGAAAAATGTCTTTTCCCAAACAGGACAAACATAGTCAGCAGTCCCAGAGGCACGACCAGTTAAAATAATTCCATGGAACCTTGCCATTGACGGGGCATTTAGGGGTGGGCTCCCTAAATCCCAGCCACTCGAATCAAGCATGCTGGAGAATATTTTGGCTTAGCTGATCATAAGATCATCAGAACAGTTTTCTACTTCTGATAAATTCAGAGGGACCAAAGACAAAGCTTGCTGGAAAAGGAGAGCAATTAAGGATCCAGTGACGACAAGAAAAAAATTGAGTGATAGCAATGGTTTCATGACTATTATCACACACCAGAATAGATGTCATTCCTACTTTTAAGTTGAGGCACTGTTTCCATTTCATATCTGCCCGTTTTTCAGTATATTGGTTCTCATGTTCAGACTACCGTAATATCCCGTAATACCCCAGAAAGATACCCACCCCTATTTTTGGTACAATTTGCTATTTTTTTTTAAAAACATCGAAAGATAACATACTTTCAGTAATAGCAGGGCCCTGGTCAGTGCTGACCTCAGCAGAAATGGTGTTTGTTAGCCACGACGGGAGATAAGCAAACATTGCTGACTGGGAAGGACAGTCTGGTACATCGCCCTCCCCTGCAATTAAGTTCCGCAGGTCACACAATCTAAAACTAACGTTTTTTCAACTTTTTTTTTTCATTTTTTTATTGCGCATTGAAAGTTAGGTTACTCTTTACTTCACCCCATTTGCTTTCGGTTTTAGGTAGGCTACCTCTCGGGACGTTACAGTATGCAATTTCCTGCCATCGGCAAAGATTAGAGTAGACACAGTAGAACCACACTGAGCGGTATCACAGTGTGCAGTGGACTGTCCCAAATATTTTATTGAAACATTTCAACAGCGACGGCACTATCAGGCGCACATATCCTCAAGTTGCCCTCCTCAATTTTTCTGACCTTTGTCAACCGCCAGCATTCTGACATCTCCATCTTCATTCAATACTTCTTCTGCACAACAGTGCACTCAATCACATTCTGCAATGATCTGAAAGTAAAACAAAAGCTGCTCGACCTCAACATTCGCATGCAAAGAGACCTCCAGTGAAGTCCGTAGAAACTCTTGAACAGCCGAAGCCTGAAATAATTGGCCAAACCAGCAAAACTACAAGCTGCACACTTCATTCGGAGATGACTCCTCCTTTGCAACATCTTGCTCCATAGAAAGGCTCCCTTCGGCGGAGTTATTATGGGCCGCGCCTTACATGGACAGATCCAACGGTTCAGCAGCATAGAATAGGCAAACTTCGCGGTGCATTCTGCTCTTCAGTGGCATCGGGCCAGGTGTGGAGCCCTCAGCGTCGGCAGAACCTGCATCGTGTGTAGCAGGGGCACGAACGACTGGCAAGTTCCTTCGTCGCGAGAGTACTGCCGGTAGTAACAGCTGCGCTGGCAACGATTGTCGCTGAAGAACCCGGCACGTGGCTTCGGAGCCTCATAGCTTCTCGGCCCACAGGTTTGAGTGTCGTAGCCTCGCGTGCCCTGGTTTTGCGTCTTCCAGCTGCGAGAATGGCACTCCTGAGGCTGGCAGGTCTGAGGACTACATCTTCGAGGCCTATAGTTTCGAGGCTCGTAGGTTTGACCGGCGTGGCTTTGAGCATTGCAGCTGCGAACGACGCAGCTCCGAGCCTCGTAGTTCTGGAACTGTCGAAAGAAACGAGACGGAAACTATGCTCGACTTGTGCTGCTCCAGCGATCGTGGCAGTCGTTAGCTAGCGTCTGCTCGAGCAATGACTAAATACAGATCCTGCTGTTAGCTTGACACTCCTGCCTAGCGACTTTCCATTGATCTGACCGACGTCTTCAGCGCACAGTTCGGTTCCTTCGAATAAGCTGGCGTTTCAGCGATGCTCTCTTAAGTTTGCACAACTCAAACGGAGATACTGAGGTTTTAGGACCGAAAGAGTATGTGCCCAAACGCTTCTCTTTCTGTTTGTATCTGGTATGAAACACCCACAACCATAGAGGAACGAAGGAATGCAGACGACACCCCAGTAGGGCCGCTGCCGCAGAACGCGCTGCAGGGAAGCCGAGTAGGGTGGAACTGCCAGCCAAACGGTTGAGTTAAAACCCTCTTTAGTTTGCAAGTGTGCTGTTAAGGATAAATGCAGCATCACGGCTTCAGTCTCCCAGGTCTTAGCTCGAGCCCTTTTCAGGTCGAAACAACATGAAATGATTTGTGTTCCACACCTTCATTTTGCACAGTTTAACGTCTATGTACCGTATTTCCCGGTCTATAAGTCGCAATCTTTTAAAAATATTTTTCTCAGTGCTTATTATACAACAATGTGACTTATGCGGGTTTTTATTCTTTAATTCACGGTGCGACACCATTCTTTTACGCACCGCGCGCCATATTTCGTAGAGCATCATAACTACGTAGCCATAGGTGGTGTTGCCCCTTTCATGAGGCACTCCTGTTGCTGCACTCTTCTACATCTTTCATAAAATTTTACGGTTTCCCCGAAGAGGCTCAATGTGGATAGGCAAGACAGTGAGAATAAAGCTTTTACAGCATGTGATTGACGTTGCCTATATTTGGCGACAACTTCTCTTGGCAATGCAGTGGAAGCCAAGGAGAGCCCGTGCGCAGCTTTATTCAGCGCTCAAAATGGGATAGGGAATGCGTGCCTGTACCCTCCACTGCATTGCCAAGAAAAGTTGTCGCCGAAAAGTTGTCAGCTGAAAGGTAGGTGGACTGGTATACATGCATTCCAGAAACTTTTCTCGCGTCTTTCTCAGTTTCCGTTTAATTAGCAGTTTTTACCTGCCATGCCAATCTTCTAGCGGCACCGAAAAAAGTGTGTTACGATTTTCCATCCACTTGCGCATCCATGCTCGAGTCGTCTCAGAGATTTGGCCTAGGCTAGGCCTATTGGTCCAAAGCTTGGTTCCCGAGTGTCTGGCACGTTAAACTTAAGTTCGCTCGGCATGTGTACGCTCAAACGAAGCCAACGACCTTTTCATTTTGCATGTTTTACGTCCTCTTGGTGAGAAACACTCGATTGCCCCTGCCAGACAGCACCGTGCTATGGGCATCTCTCGGGAGTCTAAACGTCAAAGCTGTTGTGCATCAAATGGCGTGTACAATCTAGCCGATTGTGTGAAACTCCCGATTTCGTGATACCAATGCACGTAAAACAAAAAAGCTCACCGCGTGAATTGCGCAACGGGGTGCGTTTCATATACCAACTTTCCCGCGAAAACGGCTTAATATGCGAAAGTCCGACTTACACAAGGGTGCGACTTATGATCCAGAAAATACGGTACTTGTTCCACTCACCAACCCCCAATGTTTACATCGTGCAAATAGCAGCTGACAGCATGTGATTGATACATTTGAATCCAACTTACATTGTTTTTCGACTTGACCCTTTTGCTGCCTGAAGGGCCATCGCTTCCGTCTGCAGCAGGGGAATACCTGGACTGGCCTCTCTTCAGCTTTAGGGCGTGGTCTTCTTCTTCGGTCACCTGCATGTACCGCTTTGGGTCAGCGATGCCAGTCGCATTCCAGATGCAGAGGACATGTTTCAATTTTGTAAATAAAATAGATAGAATATTATGTCAACTTACAGCTTAAGGCTTCAAATAAAAATGCCACAGATATATTGGTGCCTCAAAAATATTCCAAAGTTATTCTGTCCTCAACAAGTGCAATAGCACCCCATGTTCCAGGCATCTACAGCAATTACAACGAAGGATAAATTTTAGACACATGTACAATTTTATACGGCTGGTAAGCTCCAAAACATGTTGGTACACCGCCTCAATTTATTCGGAGAAGAGATTAACAGAATGAATAACTGGGCAAGTTGGCATCTGTTGTTGTTAGTCAGCATTTGTGTCGTCCAGTCTTTCTCTTTATACGTTTCAAGTCTATTGTTCCAGGATGAGAAAAGATGCTGGCCTCGTGGGCCACCGCTGATCGAATGAAATCCCAGCAAGGCGGCCACAGCCTGAGGAACATACCTCCAAGGACACGCCGATTTAAACATTAAATTTTGATTGATGTTCAGTGAAATGCCCCGAGCACACATACTTGTGCTCCGAAACAAAAACTGGTGTGCCCCTAGCGACGCCAGTGACGCAACGCGAGCGCGTTGGGGGTGTGGGCAAAAAGTGTGCCCTCCCCCATCAATAAACTATTGTAACACAATGTCAGGATCGGGGCGAGTTCCCGTGCTCTTTTTTGTGTTCAAAGTGTTGATCCTACAAGTTTCTATATTCCATTTAACTTTAAGCTTGAGCATAGAAAAAGCTACACAAGCGAGCTCCGGGCTTTCAGCATTCCTGCCAAGCATAAACGCTTGCGCAGCACTGTAGTCAGTGACAAGTCAGGAGATCAGGGGAAGCTACCCCCCCTCCTTTCAGGAGCGGAGGTCACCTCCCCTCTGGTATACGTTCTGCTAAAGTGGAATTCCCCTTGAAGTTCTTAAAGGGGCAGTGCAACGATTTTACATTGAAAGAATATGCAGTTTGAATCTTTTATATAATTTATTGAGGCACAAGTGAGAAAAAAGCGTGCCACCTTCCCCGAAAAAATTGATATTTTGTTGCGTAATTGCAAAGAAAAAACACGCTATTTGCCGACCTGCAGCTGCATTTGGTGGTTACGAGGACTACGGTGGCGCGTCACAGGGAGACACGTGTAAGTCGACAAATCGTGAACCGCTTCCACTGATACGCTCACCGTCATCCCCGCGGCAAATTGTCCTTTGTGTTGATCGCTCACCGTGACCTCCAGCGATGCTAATCCTTGAGAAGACGACAATCGCGGAGGAAGCGGCTGGGGGCTCTGAAGACTGAGCCCAATGGGAAACCAGGTGGTCCACCAGAGACGTCGCTCGAAACACAGCGTAAGAGTTGAAGAACCCTTTAACCTTCAACATGTTTCATTAAAAAAAAAAAAAAAGAAGAAAGCTTAGCGTGCCCAAGAATAAATGGTTTTCTGTTCTTCGTTTCACAGGTGATGCAGATTAATTTCGCAGTTAATTGACTGAAGTCCGAAAATCGTTGCACTGCCCCATTAACTCGTTATCGACTACGCAGGGCGCAAGTTCGTTAACTTCGTGCACAGCGGTTACAGTGAGATCAGAATGCCAAGCTTCGATTGGAAGGATAGTGGGTAGATCTCAAGGCATCTAGCATTGAGGTCTGCCCGCTATTCTTCCAACAAAGCCGATCGGAGCTCGGCGTTCTGATGTCACTGCAACCCCTGTGCAAGAAGCAGACAAACTTGCGCTCTGCATAGAATTGTGCAATGCAAAATGCTTCATACTTGTAACTTCAGCTTTGCTCACGCATGAAGTGAAGCAAAGCATAGCAACGTCCGACTACTGAAGTGGTCTCAGCAAAATGGACAAGCCTCATTACACCGCAAAACTTTGTAAATGACCTGACGTACACTAATTAGTACAACGCGAGTGCCTCAGAATGAACATGAAGCTCGATTCACATGGTGTAATTCCGCTCATGACCTTCAGTTGCAAAGTTGTTTATGCTGCAAAAAAGGAGCATGGATGGACGATGCAGTGCTCGAAATAAAAAAATGCACGCAGTACCGCACCACGTGAATCGGGCACACCAAATCAGTGATTGCCCCCAGTTACAATGGCCAACATCGCCTTGTACCTACTGTTAACACTATGCCAATTCACTGCACACACCATTGAAGTGTGCAAGTCGTTGGAGGCATAGTTACTTTGTGTCGCAATTACCACGTCGCCATGGTGTGCACATCATACAAACCACTTGACTATGCTCGCACGTCCCCATTGGAACAATACAAATAAATGTTACAGTAAGCCCCAGTGAAAAAAATGAAAGCCGTTTACAACTCCCTGTAACGCCGAATTAGAGCACAGCTCTTGAGGAGGAGGAGGGAAGGGTACTGGGGGGGGGGGGGTCACGTGACCTTGGGGGGGGGGGGGGAGGGGGGGGTCACGTGACGATGACGTCATCAGTGATGATGACGACGACGATGACGTCACTGATGACGTCATCAGTGACGATGACGATGCGGATGACGTCATCAGTGACGTCACGCGTCCCATAATGCACCGCGCGGTTTGCCGACGGCGACGCCGCTCAAGCCGGAAACGGGCGCCTAAGAGCTGCGCTCTAAAAACCGGTAGCAAAGTGCTTCCCACAAAGGTGATCCTTATTCGATGGAACCTAGTTTTCCCTTTTCACAGCACCTATCCACATTTCCGGCCAGATCAGATAGGCAGAAAATGCAAAAACTGACCTTGACGCCCTTCCCAGCTCTTTCGGGGCAGCCTCAGTCTTTGCAAGTCTACCGTGTTTTAGTGACAAGTCACGTTTTTACTGGTTTCTACTAAAAAGCTTAGCAATACCCGGCTCACTGGTGTGTTTTTGCTCAGAAACCAGACCAGAAGTGAGCCTGAACTGGCTCAAGTTCGACGTAAGAAAGAAGAGTTGGTGTATAGACAAACAAACCATTTACTAAGAAGCAGCATGGCACTCAGCATACACAGTAACTTCACTGTGACCACAGCCGCACTGCCTGTCTAAAGTACCTGGAAGGCACAACTCCCAGAGTTTGTGTGTATGACACGCTGCATTGTGAATTTGTAAACACTGGCAAAGGTGTATGGGTGTTACTATTCACTAGACCATAGCAAGTCCGTTATCACTAAGCACATACAGACACCGAGCTTCAGCGTTTCGAGCTTCTACGACACTTGAGGCCCATTCACACACTTGCACTGACTGCAACCGACTGAGACAAGAATGGTTTTTAAGCCTCTTAGACACACTGACACCCCCCAAAAATTTTTTTTTCCTTTATTGTGAGGCGATTAATTATGGTGTCGGAATACTACCCAATTAATATTTTGCTACAGAGTCACATATTTTTTTAATAAAGCCAAAAAACGCAACTGCTCGAAACCGAAACCGAAACTCCCGCACCGCACGGGGAAGTGGAGAGGATAGATTGAGTAGCGGAAGTCACGTAACTACACCCGACCGCGCGGGTTTTTTTTTTTTTTTTTTCTCTCCGCACGTAGCAGACGAAATGCGTTCCTTCGCCGTGCGATTTCCTTGCAGTTAGGTCTGTTCCGCTCGCTGTTCTGTACTTCAAGATGAGTTGTTTTGTACATTTAAGTGTAGGCAATTAGTAGTGAGTGCCTGAGTGCCCGAGTGCCGTGGTAAATTCCCGTGATCGGCTCCGAAAAGAATACTCCCAAGATGTTGCGTGAAGAGTTGCCTCACATGTCCTGCGTCTGAAAGCGGCATTGTGCGGCAGAGTGCACAAGTTTCCGAAAGATCAACGGGTCGGGATCAATGTCTGGCTGCAATTTCTGTAGAACAGTTACGCGAAGCTCGGAAATCGGACGCTACCCGGTTCTGATGCTCCTTGCATTTTGTGGAAAGTGACTACATTGCGTTTGCAGGTGTCAAACATGGAATTCCATACCATTTAGTTCAGCGACTTATCGTCCACAACAATTGTTTTTTTTTTTTTTTTTTTCAGTGATAATTGTAAAAAAAGAAATGTAAACATTGCAAAATGCTTGACAATAAAAAAAAAAAAGTTACACCCACACTAGGAATCGAACCCGTCCCCTTCGCGTGTGAAGCGGACGTCTTACCACTGAGCTACTGAAGGAACTCTATCATGCGAAGTAATTCAGCAGGTAGGCTGTATGTCGGAAGTTTGCTGCCGATTTCCCTTCAATTCATGCACTCCCGGCTTGACGTCGGCCAGCACCACGCAGAGGCCACATTCGCACTTCGCACCTGATAAAGAAACCGTACTCCTGCGTATTCAACTCGAAGTACGCACTTCGTGCTCGACGTTTGAGCGAGCGATGTCTTCAGCAACGAGAAGGGCTCGGACGGCTCGGCGACGTCTTCGTGCAATCGGCTTGCTGGTCGGGCGTGTCGTACAGGATGAATTTGATCGATCCAAAATTTCTACTTCGAAGGAAGACGGAATTCGCCGGTACGGTGAACGACAGTTCTGAAGTAGAGGTCCAACCACGACCGGCTTTATAGGGGCGACCAGGTCACCCGAAGCAGCGCGAGCGCGCCGCATTTGCTTTTGCTTATTTAGTACTTTCTCTAGTTCGCTGAACCGCCACCGCGTTTACTGGCGCCGTAGCTTACCACGCTAGCAGACGCTTTCACGTGTGTATCTATGTGTGTCCGCTCCCCGACCGGCGACGTTTTGACGTCGCCGGTCGGGGAGCAGCGACAACAAACGCACTCCGTAACGCTCCGTAGTGTACTTCGGCCGGAAATGGCTATACGCACTACGTGAAACTCATATAAAACGAATGCTTGCAACGAGTTTTGTAAGCGGTGGCATAGCATAGTGGTAAGGTGTCGGCTTCATACGCAAGTGGACGCGGGTTCGATCCGCGGTGGGTCTACTTTTTTTTCTCGAACATATTGTTTTGTCGAGGCATTTGCAATATTTACGACATTTTGTTTTTAAGATAAACATTGAAAAAAAAAACAAAAAAAAGAACTAATGTTGTCGACGAAACTTCGCAGAACTAAATGGTATGGGACTCCCTTTCCGGAGGTGCGATCGGGGAAAGTGGGGCTTGGGTTGCCGGCATAGAGATCATATACTAACTCTAGAGGAAAAGGTCCGCCGTTTTCCCATGCATTCTGGCTGCCGCAAGCGGCGGAGCATGCAGGCAGACCCTCGGGGTCCCACACATGGTTACCATGGCAACCGAAGCCCCGCTGTTCCCGATCGCACCTCCGGAAAGGGAGTCCCATACCATTTGTTCTTCAAAGTTTCGTCTACAGCATTCGATTTCACGAACTTCAACAATCCACGAACTTACCGGTGGAAAGGTATTCGCGTTCCTTTCGAAGCTTTCTTTTTGCATAGCGCGCAGATGTACGGCCTCCCGTCAACACTAAACTAAACCAGATAATCGGCTCCGCGGGTGGCCGCGCCCCAGGAATACGAAACCGCGCAACCACCAGATTTCTGAGATTTCGACAGAAGGGAAGTTAATGCAGCGTAATGAGTATATTGCCTTTTATAAGCGTTAGAATAGCTCAGAATTTAGTTTACAACGTTAAATTATCACTGTTTATTTTGCTGAGAGTTTTCAGTCTTCGCGATTACCATTGCGACTGTCGTCCTTCAGCTGGCAACATTTGGTTTCTTTCTCTCGTGTTCTGTCGCTTTCTTTCGCAATCTTTCACTCGGAACCCAGGATGTCGGCGCACGGGATTTGCCACTCCTCCTCACCCACCTTTACACCCCTGGTTGCCGGCTGGACGCCGCGAAGCGGCGTGTACTGGATAAGTTTCGTAATTAGCAGCCGCATACTGTCGCCGCGAAGCGGCTTGAATGCAGGCGGGGAGCTGTGTTAACGAGCTCCCCAGTGATACACACGCCGTTCGAAAAGGGTAACCCAAACGGCATGAGCTCTCCGCGTAGTGCATATAGCCATTTCCGACCGAAGTGCACTACATAGTGCGTATAGCTTTACTAAAAAAAAAAAAAAAAAAAAAAAAATATCCACAGCCAGCTTTATCGTTTGCTTGCAAATAATTTCTGACTACGCCGCTGTATCAAGGCATGTACTGCGAACACTTTTGGGCTCTACGAATATCGGCTATGCGACGACTCGAAGTACAGACGCAAAATGGCGCCTCCACTAGAAACAGACAAGGGACACTCTGCAGGGGCCCTATGTTGCGCTTTTTGGACTCCCACGGCGACTAAGGAGAAGGAAGTGACGTCAACAATGCAGCAAACGCAGATTGGATGTTGATTTTGTTTTCTTCTGTCAACATCCAGTGTTGCCAGATTGGGCTATATATAGCCAAATTGGGCTACATTTTTTTTTAGTTGGCGTCAAAATTTCGTGGTTGGCTATGTGGCTATTTTGGGCTATTTCTAAGAATGTGGCGAACTTTTGTCGAACCTTAGGTTCGACGCCGAACTTTGAGGTTCGGCTAGTTAATTTTCGAACTTTTAATCAGTTTCCAAAAAATTGTTTCACTTTTGGCTAGTCGAGAGGAGAAAGAGGAAGGAGAAAGGCCTCAAACTTCGACAAACTTCGGGGTTTACACAATGCGCAGTGAAGCAATGCTTGCAGAGTTCAATCGGCCTCCCTACAGCGCAGTGGAGCAAACCAAACAGATTGTACTATTGCCACAGGCCTAGCAGCGCGCCTTCAACACGGACGCATATGGCTCTGCCCGGACGTAGACTGAAATCTCCAAATTCGAATCCTTAGGCACCCAAGTTTGTAAAAATGAGAAGTCCGCAGTTTCACCGCTAAACAATTGGCTACCTTCCAGTCGTTGCCCACCCCAAGAAAGGACAACACAATCAGAAATAGCATGAACATGAATGGGTGACACTAATACTCTTCACAAAGAAAAAGAGACGGGTGGGATATTGGTAAGGACCTGAGATATTGGGGTTCTGGTTTGAAACACCCAGTGTTGTGACTGTTCTGCTTCTGTATATTTGTTCTTTTACTGTATGATCATATCTCCCGGGCATCACAATAAAGCTGTCTTTGTGTGTTTTGTACTTCTGAAAACAGTTTTCTGCGGATTTGCATCCTTCCGAAGCTTTTTTTGCAAAATTCACAAGTAACATAATGTACACAAAAGGTGGTGCATCTGAGGGTTGGAACAGAGATTGTAACGTGTATTGTATGAGTGTGAGAAATTGTCAATATAAGACTTAAAAATCATTGTTTTTAGTCTTGGCTATTTTGGGCTATATTTGTTTTACGGCTTTGGCTATATTTGGGCTATACCTTCAGTCGTTTGGCGGTTTTTTCGTGTGACCATCTGGCAACACTGTCAACATCCAATCTGCGTTTGCTGTGTCGTTGACGTCACTTCCTTCTCCCTAGTCGCCGTCGGAGTCCAAAAAGCGCAACATAGGGCCCCTGCAAAGTGTCCCTTGTCCGTTCAACTGTCTGGTCAACCCGTCATCGTACCTTTTGCCACCAGTCGGGCCGCACTCTGTCCCTGTATTCCTTGACGGACTCCTTGATGCAGAAGGGGCTCGGAGGGGGCGTCGGTATATGGGGGGTTTCCTCGACGACCGTCTGTCTCGCACGGTCATCGTACGTCGTCTTCTCGTACCTGGGTTTAGGCATCGATTTTCTTCGTTCAAAATCAGACGCCGCACGCAAACCACGTCCGAGCGCGGAAAACGTCAACCCCTGTACCGTCAGTCAACGGCGCATCAAACTTGGCTGGCTTCGCACAGTATACACATCAATTTCTGAAGCACAAAGACGTGTCAATTCGGTTCCATCGAGGCGTGCACGCTATTCAATTTTGCGACAGGGTAATTGCTACCTCACTGCGCCGAT
>JABSTQ010000007.1:0-50040 GCA_013358835.2 Ixodes persulcatus | reverse complement strand
GTAGGATCCCGTGATACAGTCCTCCAAGAGAAAGAAATAAGGCAGAGCACGGCACCTGCCTGAAGGCGAAGGCCACCGATAACTTCCACTGCACTATCTACTTTGGTCGAACTTTCAAGAGGATATTGGTCACAAAGCCTCTCGTTGTGTTCATTGTTGGGATGCCCCTGAAGATAAGCCTTTGTGAGCGCAACCCCCTTTTGACCTTGAAGGAGCTGTTACTTTCCTACCCCTTCTCTTTTTTCCCCTCTCTCCCTAAGCTGAAAGCGTCAAAGAATGTGCGAACTCGCCGGACCAATCAATGGGAGACTTTTTTATCACTTGACTCCGCTCTCTGGGCGCGGGTAACGTCAGGAGAGCGATCACGTTGTAAAGGTTTCCCGGATGACGCAATAGCTTTTTCCGATCCCGGAATGCCTGCTTCCTGGCCTAGTTTCTTGTGTGCTATGCTGCGACCTGCGGGGCTGCCGTAGATTTCGCCCGCGACAACGTATAGAAGACTACCAGTATTTGAAAAGTCCTACGCGTATATCGGCAACAAGCGATTTCTTCAAAGAAGCCTAAGAAATTCTTGTGACGCGTTTAGTGTTCGTTCGGCAAATGACGGGCAGAATGGGGTCCGTTAAGATTCAACACGATGTGGCAGACATCGTCTTCTCGTTTTTGTGTGGTTGATCTGCAGTGCCCATATTGACATATATCTCGGAATACATCGTTCAAGTCCGCTAAGTTTATGGTTAGTACACTGAACCAAACGAGTGACCGCTGTTTTACGGGGATTCTTCAAGATTATTTATAGAATCAGGCACTGTCTATTCTTCCCGCAGAGAGGAAAATAATTTCCCCGAAATTCCACCCGCAGTCGCCTCCCAATAGCTGGCTGAAATCATGCGACAACTACCAAAAAATACTGACTTTCTTGTTCTCCCGGCATTTTGTGGAAACATGTTTAATAGGCGACTTTTCGTGAATACACGTTTCATGGACACGTTAAGTCGACACTAACATATCACCGACACTCGCTACGCGAATTGCACGCTGCAGGGACATTTTGTTCGCGGGTGTGTCGATCACTGGCCGGCAGCCCCGTCCACGCAGCTTTGCGGCGACATTCTGCGACGGCTCATTACAGAAATGTTAACCGGCGTGGCCCACCGTACAAGAAATTTGCGGCGACAATCTGGGGTGACTTCTTACCAAAAAACAAAACAAAAGAGGCTAATCATAGCTGTTTGTAAAACAATCTGTCAATAATACATCCTTCGATGATCTGATTGCCACCGCCAATGAGAGGCGTCTGCGGGTAGAATTTCGGGGAAATTATTTTTCCAGCTGCCGGGAGAATAGGCAATGTACCTAAGAATTACCCCTGTTCTTGTTTGCTTTCCAATCTTCTCAGCTGTATAAACGATTAGACATACCTTTCTACATTTCGCAGAGCGCTTGCACGTTTGTACTTCTCTACAGGACATGCTGTGCGTAACAAACTTCTAGGAGGTTTGAAAACAAACTTCTGTGTCTGTCTTCCTGCCCGTTTACAAACGCCTGCGCGAGTAGATTTTTTTACGGGTTTTCTTCATGTTTTAAGTAGGTTAATTCAGTTCGGGACATCTTTAATAAGTTTTAGATATCCGACCTTCCACATGGTGCCCATTTAGGGTTAACGAATAATTGGCCTGGGTGCCAGATGCTAGCTTGAGAGCGATTCACTTCAACACGCAGTGGTCAGCGAAGGGAATTAATGCCACGGCTATGCTTCTACTAGAGCAAGTGAGCCAGTCCTGCCTTTCGTGGCTTGATCGCGTCTGTTCATTTGCTTGTGCGTGATACATCCAGTTGCATAGTTGAGAAAGAGCTGATGGTGGCCAGTCATCCTTGACATCACGACGACTTGGTTGAGGTTTCGGAAAACCTTCTAGTGTATTGTGAGCCAAGCTCTTCAGACCATCTCGATGATACATAAACGAGTGAACTTATGTAGAGCCTTGGACGTCGTCAACTTATGCGGAAGAAAACTGGAGTCGTCGCTTGAGTTAGATTACAAACAATGCTCGAGAAAGAGCGGTATGTGTGTGTGTATATGCGGGCATATCTTTTTCAAATGACAACCCGCATGCGGATATTTTTTCATAGGTAAACAAGACCTTGGGTAAGTGATTTTGATGTACCGCTAATTATTTGAGCAATTCGTTCATTTTTGTTTTGCTTAAACTTTATTCAATAAAGGTAAAGCAGCCGTTCATTCCAGCATTACTTTTAACTTCTTGATGCGCTAGGACTCCAATAATGACATTTTTACTGTAATAGCTTGTATTACCATACCAGTTCATCTTGCTGCAAGCTGTACCACTTGAGTTACAATAATAAAAAATATCAACAGTATAAGTAAAAAAAAAAAATCAAGCTGCTTTGATTTAGGTAAGCATGACGTGAACCCTTCCTTGACCGAAGTTTTTTTCTTGTTTTATTTTGGAATAGTACAAAGAAGTCAATGCACATGTGTTCTTTTTATTATCTAATGGGAACACATGCAGTGCTTGCAAGCTTCTCAGATTGACAAGCATCGAATGAAAATATTGAGGTTGAAAATTTGTCGCGATTCTTCTATTTTGGTTTTATTTTAACGCATCCGCTTTCACTAGATTTCGGGAGTATCAAACTCCGTACCGGAGGTACACTGTACAAGTTTTTACACATTTAATAGTGAAAAATGGGTGTTGTAGATACTTACACCCTCGGCTACACACTTTTATCACCCTTAAACCTAGTAATACACCCTCATAATTTTACCGAAAGGGGTGCTGTTTCGTGTTACACCCTCCATTTAGTGAAGGGTGTATGAAGGGTGTAGAAAAGGGTGCTAACTAAATAATACGAAAAGGTTTTGGAAAGCTTATATACGGCTCTCTTCATAATGTACAGGTCACATTTCTGCTTGAACAGCAACAATTGTTAGCAGTCTTATTTTTTATAATGTCAGTTGTAATTTATGCAAATAGCTGATAATAAAGTGCCTCTTTTGCATACAATTTTTATGTTTGCAAACAAAATTTTATATATGAGTTCATATTTATTTTCTTACAAATTACTCCGTACTCAAAAATTGGAAACCAGGGAGAAATGTTCAATACAAGAATTTTTTTACAAATATTTATTGATGGAAGTGTACAGTAAGAAAATCAGTTAGTCTCGAGTTTATATCTGACAACATAACAGGAAATAAAATAAAGTAAATATGTTTAACAAATATTCATGACATGCTGCTAGAACCTGTCACATGACCATTTCAACCTAGGTAAAATATTCATTTGACAATAAGATTACATGCACAATAACTCACATATATAAAGAGGCAGAACCCATAATAAACCAGTCCGAGACATCCCATACAAAAATGGTCTATGGTCGTCTATGAAAAATTAAATGGCAGGCTATAACCTCCACAAGCCCTGTATGGTCGGCCTTAGAAATCCATAAATACAGCTACAGCCAGCTTTGAAAAGTCTAGGGCCCTGTGTCTAAAGTCAGGGAACCAATACATTTTCTTTACCCGACTATAGAAAATTCTATGGTCCTGAGTCTAAAAACTCAGGGCCATGCTTCAATAACAATAATATTAATAATAACAATAATAATAATAAGAATAAATAAGTTTGTGTTTTTAACGGTGTCCAGGGGCATCCAATTGGTCTTCTTGCTGGCGCAGTTCAATAGAAAGCACAAACAGACGCTTGCGCGCGTGCAGAAACACACATACACGCGCGCGCACGCGCGTACACACGCATTCACATGCACCAACGCACGCCCGCGCGCAGACTCTCACGCATGCACAAGCACAGACGCACACACACCTGCACGCGGACGCATCTACGCGCGCGCGCACACACATGCACGCAAACAAATACGACGAAGGAAACGTTGCTTGAGCTAGTTTCGGTTTTGCACAAAAAACGAAACTACCTAAAGTTTAAATAAAACCTACGATTTACAAATTTTTGTTAAATTTTTACATTATTATTGTAGTGACATTCTTATTGTTACTAATATAATAATGATTAGCTTCGTTTCGTTCTGAAAAAGCAAGAAAAAACTCTTGAAGACTGCGCAAGACCATCGCTATTGCAATCATTTCCGTTGGGTTGACTAGAGCACTATATAGCTCCTACGGAGCAGAGTAGCGCAATCCTTTGATCCGCGTGTTTTGCCGACAACATGGCCGACAGAGCAGCTCGGCGCGAGTCACGTGGTACTCAGGGTTCCAGGAGGCGGCCCGCCCTATGGGAGAATACATGGAGATCGACGCAACACGGCTGATTAAAAAATAAACGGCGAGTTCACACTTTTCAAAACTAGTCTGTCGTGAAGTTAGTAAAGCACTAAACACTTTATCAAAGTTTTAATAATATCGGATGCGTGTGCAAATTTTGAAAAGGCAATTTCCAAGGCAATGGCGTTTGAAGCAGACGATTCTTGCTCGCAGCGGAGATGGGCTTTTTGGGTTGGCTGGAGCGGGTCACATGAACGCTGTGACGTCGCCGCGTCGTCTGCTGCATGATGCCGCTCATGCAATTTTTTTAAAAAAATTACGTCCTTATTTGGCACACAACTCAGCGCAAATTATTCTAAAATGTTCCTTTATTATGTCAAAAACTATTGTTGTTCCGTACATCTCCACAATATTGAAGAAACAACGATTTTCTCACGTTCCCCATGCATTTCTGACCGGAGTTGGAACCTCCGGGCGTTCGCCGCTAGTCGCCAAGAGATGGCGTTCAGGATTGCGCTACTCTGCTCCGAAGGAGCTATATAGTGCTCTAGGGTTGACGTTGGATGGCTGTTGGAGTTGTAGTGGCTTCAGAAATCTCCTTTCTTTTTACGTTTTAGCCGTTTTAGCGGATATTTTAGATATCTTCCTTACGAAGACCGTGTTCAAGAATAGCAAGCGATGACTGAGAGCTGGGAGACGCTGCGTCTTGCCAACGCCCGTAAGTTCAGGACAGCATGGACGACTCGTGCAAACGCCGGTAAGCAACTTTCTTTTGTTTCTGCGAAGTGGGCTGCTGTTTCAAACTTTGTCGTGTACCGTGTGCTTGCTAAGCTATGTTTGATTCTAACTACGCTTCTGCCCTGTGTTATTTCGTTATTTGAAAAGAGCGTTTCTTCTTCGAAACCTCTGGCTCGCTCCGCAGTGTGAGGAAGATTGCCGTGCGGCGGAACTGTGGGCATGTTCTGGGCGCCGTCCTCCGACACTCCTCCGACGACGCTTTTGCGGAGCGTTCAAGTGCCGTCTGACGGCAGTTCAAGCATTCGGTCGCCGTCCCAAAGTGTTAATCACAGGTCGTGCTAGTTCTGACGTCTTGTCCCAACGGCCGCTCGCCACCGATTTGTTTCATAAAGCGGGAGCGAAAAAAAAACGTTACAAGAGCGAGCAGCATGATTTTTTGCCTAAGCTAATGACTGTAGCGTAGAGACGCGCGCTCTTTTCGCGTTTGCCGAACCGGCACACTTTCCAAGCTTACGGTTGTGTGATGTAAAAAAAAAACAAAGAGTTTAGAAGTCATGTTTTTTAGTGGTGGCGAAAGCCCTTACAAAAAGCAGAGCAGCTAGAAAAACCAAGAACATAAAGAAAGGTAGAAAAAATGAACTTAAACGCCTATTTTCCAACCTGAATATTCTATGGAATTGAAAGACTACCACCGTATCAACTCGCCCGGTTATTCTTTCTGTCAAAGAATAATAATAAATAAATAAATGCCAACTGTTAATTGGTTACAAATTCGTAATTTATGCTGTGCAGCGCTACCCTACTGTACTCTTTTTATGATATGAGGGAATGTGTAAATGTATAGGGCAGTTCATAGCAACCATTTATGTCGGACCCATTTTAACTAAACGTTTCTCTAAGAGCTCGAAGTTATATAAAAACATGTTCTTCACAAATTAAGCCGCACCACTGAATGCACAGTAGCATGTGACTTGTATGTACACTGTAAACGAAAAGTAGCCCGGATGGGAGTTTTAAAGAATGAGATGCCGATTAAACTCCCAAGCCTAAAGCATTCACTCCCGCACATGGGAGTATGAAAACTAGAAACCACCACTTTACTCTGGTCGCTAATGGACGGGGTATAAAAGCGACATCACCTGATTGTACTCCCATAATAAACTGGAGTTCTTGTATGACGCCACTCCGCAAGACGAAATGGGAGTTGAAAATACTCTCATCCGTCCACCCGTCTGCGGGAGATCGGCCGCCATTGACGCAGCCGGCGTTTCCCCCGTCCCACCCAGTCCCGGCTCTGGCACCAACGGTTTTCCCGTCGTGGGAGAGGTCGTTATAATGGGTCCAAAGTGTTTTGGGGCTGGTTTTTGTTCGAAATCCCGACGCCGGCGAACACCAAATATTACACAAGTGAAAAACCAATCACAAAATACGAACTTTTCACTCAGTCTGACGAATACCCAAAAGTTGAGGGTAGTATGGTAATATGGGGAAGCAGAAGACAATCCAGTTCTTTTCGGAGAGACGCGAGTGTAGTGCAATCATTGTGTGTTGTTTTAAGGCCCTTTCACGCGATGCATTTTTCTGGCGCTTCTTGACTCGCGAAACGAGTTTCGTGAAATGGATTCGCCCTCTGAACAGGGCCGAAAAACGCGCGTCTGCATCTCCCTGGGTTTTCAAGAAAAACACAGTCAACGGCCTCTCGAAAAAGCTTTCACGTAATCTCAAAAGGATAAGCGAGCCGTTGGCGGGGCCCAGTGGCGGATAAGGGAAGGTGAGGAGGGGGGGGGGGGGGGGGGGTCTGTCCGGATGTTTTGACCCCCTCTTGATTTGTGCATGAGTAAAAATTTAGGGGGAAACAAAAAAGGAAAAAAAGGGGGGGGAGGGTGAGGGGGGTTCTAAAACATCTAATACGCTGACCCCCCCCCCCCCCCCCCCCCCCCTTCCCCCTCTCTGGAAATACCAGCGTCCGTACCTGGCGGGGTCAGATTTCTGCCCGATTCCAGGCCACAGCAGAAAAAAAGTAAATAAACACGGCGCGTTCCACGGATGGACACGTAGGTTGTGTTTTCTCGAGTTCGGGTGCGTACAGGTCGGTGGCGCGTGGGAGCTTCGGTGGAAAGTGGCAGCTTTCTCAATTTTTGTGCACTCGTAGCGACGAGCGCGAACATTGCATGCCGCCGCCAAGAATGCTCTATTCGCGTCGTTGACGAGCGCGGAAAGCGCCGCCCGACGACGCTGACTACCCAGAAGCCCACGCGCGAGCGCCCCATTCGGGAATTCGGGGCAGGTGGGGCCAGTGCACCGTGGGCCAGTGTGATGCTCGAGGCGCACATTTCTGCGATCTGAACCTGCCGTTCTTGCCGCGTGTCGTCTGCTATCCACGTTTTCCCGTGCTGGTGTGCATATTTAACATTCGTGCGCTCGACTGGGCGATTGTGCGCGTGGACGTGGACTGCTCCGAGGATGTGCTACCACCGTTAGGCCTATCTGTCTAATGAGCTCGGGCCCATAGGCCTAACAGCCGGTGGTGGTGGTGAGGTGCCGGCAAAAGCGGGAAGCTCCATGACGCGCCAAAGGTAGAGTTCATTAGAATTAAGTATGAACTAATGTGTGTGCTATATTTTATTATGTGCTAGTCGTACGCATTGGCCGCCGTTCCGATCGAAACAAGCGCCATCGAATGTACGAGAACGGTGGACCCAGTGAAACGTTTGAACCATTAGCCGACCAGAAATTTTCATCTGGAGTGTCTCGGCTAGGTAAACGATAGTAGCGGTACGCGATAGAGGTTGGACTGCATTTTGCATTGTTT
Organism: Ixodes persulcatus; assembly: GCA_013358835.2. Lineage (NCBI taxonomy): Eukaryota > Metazoa > Arthropoda > Arachnida > Ixodida > Ixodidae > Ixodes > Ixodes persulcatus. The sequence continues at coordinate 42,223 of JABSTQ010000007.1, read as the reverse complement.
GTCAAGGTTCTGTGAATTGCGCTACAATTTTAAACGCGTACATAGCGTAATTAGGCTTCGTCCGCTCTCTTCGGTGTCAGTTTCTTGAATCGGGCGTGGTGAAAGCCTACTATGTATGGTGATAACAGACTGGCCTTCTGTCAGAAAGCGGTCGCTGTGGAATATCGATTTCATCGAAGCGTTCCGGCGGAATCACCAGAGTCGCTGGGCACGAGTCCGGCAAATCTGCTAAGCAGCTAGCTTCGACAAACGCGATAGTGTGATTTGTGTTTTGTCACATTTGTGTGAGATTTTGGAGAAAATAAATGCTGGTCTGCACTCGTCATCTCCCAACATTTGTTTGTTTTCGCACTGCTAACCACTACCCCGAATCGTTGTTTCGAAGCGTGTCCAAACCACGAGAACGAAAAGTAACCGACTGGGAAGCCGACGTACGGTACGTGTAAATACGACGCAACTGTTACGACGCGGTTGCCACGAAGATGCGCATGCGCAAAGTGGCAGCTCGTCGGGGCGCGCTGGTCAAGGGTCGAAACACCCCCGAAACTTCATGGTTTTCCTCTTCCCCTTTTCCATTGCAAGCTTTTTTTTCTTTCTTTTTTCTTTTTTGTGAAGGCATTAAAAGTCCTTTGTGCTTCTCTTTCTGCTCGACAACCCACTACGGCGAGGGGCCGGACCCACAACATTCCAAAGAAAAACGAAGATGACGACACTGTCCGTGGACTGCGTGAGCGTGAGAAATACATGTCCAGCTCCGGCTCTCCGAAGAGCTCTCGCCAAACTCGACTGTGTTATTAGTAACCAAAGCTTTTCTTCAGGCTCGCAGGTGCGAATGACTCCGCTCCTGATGTCACATAAGCCGCGAAATCCTGACCTCGAAGGACGCTGGCCTCGCCTCGGAAAATGCAGGCGGCTTGACTAAAGTTCCCCCACTCTTTGAGTCTCAAGGACTCCACGCTACTATCGGGGCAGCGAAACAAAATGTCAAAATAGCAATACTTTGACTTTGCAAACCCTACAACCCCACAATCAAAACGACAAAATAACAAACAGCTTAGCTTTTTTTTCGTTCTCTTTTTTTCTTTTTTATTTTTTTTTTTTTGGGGGGGGGGGGTAATTCACCTGTACTCCTTTAGTTTCAGTAATACATCACCCAAAACACACACAAAAAAAAAAAAAGCGGGAGAGAAAAGCGGCAGCATAAGCACCGTGGAAGCAACTTTGGAATGCTCATAATTCTTTTGGTTTCAAAGCGTACGTAGTTTACTTCTTTAATCGCTGCAGGGGGTGATGTTTATAATCTTGCGTTCAACACGTGAGTCGTGAAAGTTCCTTTCAAAAATTAGATCAATCCAAAGCTGTCGCTTGACGCTTTTTTTAAGAATAATTATTGACCTACAACTTCAAGCGTGTCATCAACGTATCCAACAGAGTCGGCACATTCATAGGGTGACCAGACGTCCCGTATTGGCCGGGACAGTCCCGTTTTTGAGGTCCGCTTCTGCCGTCCCGTCTTTTTGTCCCAATAAAAGACTCATGTCCCGTTTTCGCAGCTGTGCATAGTTTCGAAATCGGCACCAAGCGAGTTGAAGCAAAACGAAACTATGCGTTCTCGTTACAAGTATATTTTACAAAAATAACCGTAGGTATTGTGGGCTCAACCGGAAATGGTTACAACGGGTTTCAGTTTGCAATAAAGAAAAAAGTAGCGTAGCTTAGGGAAGGTGCCTGCTTCATACGCAGCGGACCCAGGTTCAAGCCATAGAGAGTGTTTTTTTTTTTTTTTCTCAAGAATTTTGTTTTTGTTGTGTTCTTTTTTTTCTTTGTCATGCATTTGGCGATATTTTTTATTCTTTTTTTCAATCAACACTAAAAAAAAAAAAAAGACGAATGTTGTCGACGAAATTTCGCTGAACTAAATGGTATGGGACTCCCTTTCCGGACGCTTGGGTTAGCTTGGGTTGCCGGCTGGACGCAGTGAAGAGGCGTGTACGGTGGGGCCAAGTGGGTTAGTAGCTTTGTAATGAGCAGCCGCACACTGTCCCCGAGAAGCGGCGTGAACGTAGGCGGGGGTTATTTACCCTGAGAGAAAAATGTAGTGCAATATGGTGACGTTTTGAAATAACAGCAGGTATTTCATTAAATTTTTTCTCCCAATCTCAATCTTTAGTACAATCCCCCCCCCCCCCCCCCCCCTCCTCCCACCGCTGGGATGTCCCGTTTTCTACCTTGAGGGATATGGTCACCCTACACATTCACGTCAGGCAGCATCGTCCGTCCTAAGCGAGAGCGATGTCATGACCAACGACGTCGGTTTCAATGTCGCAATCTTCGGTTTTGGGCAAATCATCAGCCTTTGCGGAGCATTCGTTTCATTAAACAAACTGTCGGAGGAAGTTCTGGTTTGGACAACGATGTGAAGGGACGGCACCGCTTAGCGCGTCTCAGCGATAGAGACAACTTGCCTTGGTCCCCAGGTCTTGTATTCTAATGTAAACCGCCTGCTGCAAACCCTGGCCACCATGCCCGTTAGCACCGCTGAGGCAAAAACCTTCGTTCTCGAGACTCCGAAGACGGAAGCCATACCTGAGAGCTTCAACGTCCCCGGAGCGCTTGCTACTCCGTTCTAAGCTCAGACCAGAAGCTCCGCCTTCAGCGCGAGCTCGCTGGCTGCCGCTGTGCTTTGTTTGCGCGCGCCTGCGCTTTCAGACTTGTGTCACCAAGGGCAGAAAGCTCGCACTGAAGACGGAGCTTCTAGTATCAGCTAAGGGTGAACGGAGCATAGGGGTTGCGCTTCTGAACATTCACGGGAACATCAAAGACAGCCCCGAAAGGGTTCTCTCGCTTCTTTCTAACGACCGACGGCGGCTTCCACTAAATGTTTAGACCCCACAAAACGATAGAAACTGGTATATTTCTCTGCCACTTTCTCGTAAAACGACAACTAACAACGGAAAGAACCCGAAACATGACCATAGCACGATCATTTCTGAAAAATGCGCGCAGGAACAATGAACGTGACGTTTCACTTGCTCGTTGTCCCGGTCGGTGCGCATTGCAGTTTTTATGTGTATTCGTATTCTAAACTTCGCTATTCTTTGGCACTCTCACGTAGTTTTCAGTCATTGGATACCCGAGTGTTCCACAGAGAAGTGAACGCACCGGAATATTTTGTGAGCCTGTCTGAACTTCTTTGTTCAAAGCCCATTATTATATTTTATGATTGCGTGTTTTCGTTGTTCCACATTAAAGTTCCCCTCTTTAAAGATCGGACGAACGAAATCAAACAGGTTGAATTTTCGTCATCTGAGGAACAGAAAAATAGTAACCAAAATTGTGTTTGTGCGATTTCTCTTCCTGTTTCTTAAATCTTTTTGTTTAGTTTTTATTGTCGAGTAGTTTGAGCAAAGAAAAACATTCCCTAAAAACATTTCCTGGCTACGGCACTGGCAGACTGCTTTCTAACTGTTCGCGTACCGGATCGCCGTGCAATGCTCAAAAAGGACAACGAGCTGGCGTGTTATCTGCGATGGGTGGAAAACGCACCAATCTCGCCTTGCCCTTTTATTTCGATATGGCGCAAAATGTGCGTCAAATATCAGCAGCTAAGTGACAAAATTTAGGCACACAAACAACTTCAATCATACTCTGAATTCAAGTCGCCGATCTTTATGTTTAATCACGTGCAAAAATGATTAAACTCAAAAATACGGAATCATTTGCAAAATAAAAAAAAAAAAGAAGACAAATTTTGTAATAAAACGAGAGACAGCAGAATCTCCAATCTACCTTTCAAATTAAGGTTCGGATGATTTTAGTGGTTTTAAGTATTATTTGCATCCGATAAAGCGATTTTATCTTTTTTGGTTTTTAAAACCGAAACCGAAACAGGGTGCATGGGGCAGGCGGCGCTAGCTACCAAACGAGAGACAGCAGAATCTCCAATCTACCTTTCAAATTAAGGTTCGGATGATTTTAGTGGTTTTAAGTATTATTTGCATCGGATAAAGCGATTTTATTTTTTTTTGGTTTTTAAAACCAAAACCAAAACAGGGTGCATGGGGCAGGCGGCGCTAGCTACCGTCCAAAATCTCCCCACTCAAGTCTTCTTTTTGACGAGAGTCCATAGCTTTGCGTTCGGAGAACCGGCGGTACGAACTTGTCAGTAGTCGCTCCGGCGCCCGCGCTTATTTTTTACTTTTAACAACCTCAGTTATGGGTGTTTCTTACTAGTACTTTGTTCAAGAGTGTCACACGGTGTCTGGGAGACGCCGCGTCTAGTCAGTGACCGTTGGCTGACAGCGGGAGGGCTACGGAAAGTTGAAACGTCCGGTAAGCACAACTCTTTTCTTTGTTCAGAACGAAGTGTTCCACTGTTGCCGTGGGCTTGCAAAGCTATGCTTTAACCTATCGCCCCTTTCCCTGGCAAATAGCGAGCGCTTGTTTCGCACTCAGGACTCGTCTTCGTGGTTGAGCGACGGCGCCGCCTTTTATCGCATGCCTACCTTCGATGCTCGTAACGGCGCTTGTAACAGCACCACTGGCAGTCACTTTCGTGTAGGGATGTCGCGAACCACCCTAGGTTCGATTTCGAAAGGTTTCTATATTTGCGAAGCGAACTGAGGTTCGATTTCGAAAAATATCGATATTTTCGTACCAACTGAGGTTCGAATTCGTAAAATCGCAACTTTCGATCACACTAGAGTTTCGAATTCGAAAAGTTCGAAGCTTTCACGGTTTCTAAAATTTCGGGTTCGAATATTTCGAATATTTTTTTGCTTGAGGTTTGATAAATTCGAAGATTTCGAACTTTCCTAACTTTAAATTTCGAGATATTCGAAAAATTTGAATTTCTTAAGATCTGAAGTTCGAAAAGTTCGAAGATTTCGAATTTCTTTCTGCATAAAGTTCGAAAGTTTTGATTCCCTTTTAACGCTGAATTCGAAAAAAAAAAAAAAAAAAAAACTTCGAAGATTTTGACTTTTTTTTTTCAAGTCCAAGTTTTCAAAGTTCGAAGTCCAGTTTTCAAGTTCCTCCACAGTTTCAGTTTCAAATAACGTTTTCACGACTCGCTGGTTTTCACGAAATCAAGTTTAGAAAAGTTAGGGTGTGATATGTAGACTCTGCGAAGTTGGTCAGGCAATTAAATGAGACAAGTGTCCCGGATGTGCTGGAATATTTGCCAGTGCAGAGTGACGTGTGACCATAGATCAGTAATTGTGACCGCCAGCCCGGGGGGGGGGGGGGGGGGGAGGGTTCCCAGGCAGCACACCATTGTTGGACCCCCGTTGGCCGAATGTTGGCAAAAACGGGTTCCAATATTGGTCTGATGTTGGCATTTTCGAAAACGCCACCCGATCCAATGGTGGTCCAACATTGGTGCCAATGTTGGACCACTGGTTTGCCAACGTTCTAACCCACGTTGGACCAACGTGGTTTGCGCTTCTTTTATCCAATATTGGCATAGAGGTTTCACCGTTGGCTGAACCAACATTGGCATCCAGCGCTTTACACGCTGGCTCTTCCAACATTGGCCTAAATATTGGCTATTCCAATATTGGCATCCAGTCTAATACACTGGCTATTTTTTGCATCCATTGTCTATGACATTATTGGATGCCATTTTTCAGTCCGTGTTCTAACCAGTGTCACAAAAACAGTGCAGTGAACCAAGCAAGTCCCTTGCCCTTTTTCCTCAAGCACTGTCTTTTTTCTGATACTAAAATCTAATAAATGCAGCAATTGTACCATATTTGGACACTTTAGAAATCATTAAAGCATGCAAATGAATTGTTTAAAACGTTTGACAGTTCATAATTTATTTAAATCGAATAAAAATATTTAACAACATTTTGCAACCAGGGGGGCCTAGGCAGACTCGGCGGCAGGCTCGGTAGTGGACAGGGCAGAGGGCTGGGCGAAGAGCTGGGCAAAGGGATTCCACGCAGGGGCCTGGCCACAGGATTCTGAAAGAGACAGATGCCGGGGCTTGGATTCAGGTAAAGGGTTTCAGAGGCTCTCAGTTCTCTCTTACACTTGTCAATAATGAATATAAAACTAAAACATAGCTTCATTATTATTTGCTGCCCTTTAATTAACTATTCGGTTAATCGGCTCAGTTGCTGTGCAAGTATAAAATCTCGGAAAGGCCTACCGACTTTTTTATGTTTACTTTTCCATATTATAAACTTTCTATTCCAGTGAATTATTTTTCGTTATTTTGTATGTAAAAAAACTTAGTACTGCCTTTTAAAATAAATAGATGCGCAGGTAAGAGACTGGGGCCAGCTTGCTGGAATCAGTGTCTCAGCTTAGACTGGGTAAAGGAAAGCACTGTAAAGGCTGGGACGCGAGAGCGTCTTGAGTCGAGGTTTGAGTCCCGTTCAGCTCGTACGCTGGCTTTCACAGTGCTTTCTTTACCCCCGTCTCAGTTGAGACGATGTTTCTAGAAAGACAGCCCAGGCGTTTACTATTGTTTTGTTCGTCCGACTTGTCCTTACTCAGAGCTCGATTGATCTAGATTAAAATAATTATAGTGGTTTAAAAAATCAACGAAGTAGTACGAAGGTTATTTTATAAATTGCTTAACTCTACTCTTGCAACATCATGGCGTCCCTCAACCTTTCATCTAGCTTTAAGAAGTCGAGAATTACAATCTCGCCATTTAGGTTAGCACCAATATTTCTACGTTGATTAAAAAAAAAAAAAAAAAAAAAAACGTTCTTAAGATTTACGGTATTTGCGGCACGGAAATATGTAGCTATTAATGTACTGATATCGCCTCCATAATATTCACAATTTATAAATGCAACCTCTGGCCTCCCTCTTCAGCTCACCAGTGTCAAACGCACTTACTAAATTAACAGTTCAATAAATACCCCGGTATACGTAACAACATTGACAGTTGAACAGAACTTGATGCTTGAATCAATCAAGAGTTTAAAATAAATCGCGCACATAAAATAGCTTGTCGTGTAAAGACAACTACACTCGAAGAGCGCGGTGACATAACTGACACTCCACTCGCACCCAACAAGCCGAAACCTTGGCAAATAAGGACTACACAACGCTCTGTGGTATTCGGCTTGGAAATACCGGGAGGACATTTTACTACAGCACACATCTACCGCGAAGAAGACAGCCATATTTTAACACACACAAAAAAAGTAAATCAAAATGACTACGAACACAAAACTAATCAATCAGAACGTCTCTCACGGTCTATTAGAATAAAAAGCACTTGCAAATAGCGCTGTACAGGGGGCCTTGCGGGCCGATCGCTCTGGATTACACGTTGAACTCGTCGCAGATTCCTGGCACAGAGTTCGACACGGTTCAAACTCATCGGATAGGGACAAAACGTACATTGCGTAGCAAGAGTACCTATCCGCAATGGCCAGGAGGACTTCTCCTTGTCACTCACATGGAAGAGAAGGCGGTCCGTCGTGTCTTCGGTCCGTCGAAGCTAGTGGTCACATGTATGCCCACAACAAAGGAAGATCACCGGTGTGTAGGCGCTGCCGAAAGAATATCCATGGTCTTGGCAATCCGCATGTTGAAGATCGTACTTGGCACTAAGGCGAAATGCGCTGCTGGTGATCGGAAACTGCTCGAACTAGATTTACCACATTACCACAGAAGCGAAATCTACAGCAGGCCCGCAGGCCGCATCACACGCGAAACTAGGTCCGGTCTTCGCAGGCATTCCGGGTTTGTGCAACGACTAATGCGTCATCCGTGAAACCACGTGATAAGGCTTCTACCGCGCCTTCAGCTTAGGGAGAGAGAAGAAAAAGAGAGAAAGAAAAGAAAGAAAGCAGCCCAGAACGGGGGGTGCGCTTACAAAGGCTAATCTTCAGGCCCATCTCAACAATGAACACTACCAGAGGATTTGTCACTTGTACCCAAGGTTGATAGTGCAGTGGATGTTATGCGTGGCCTTGGTCTTTTAGTCAGGTTCCGTGCTCTGCCTTATCACCAGCTTCGAGACTGTAGTCACGTGACCCTAACCGGAGACACGATTGGCCTAAAACACGCATAGCGTCTACCCTGCTGCCTATACTGATTGAACAGGACAGCTCTTTGAAGGCCAGCTTTTGAATTTCTAAGAGGCTGTCCAGCCCAAAAGTGATTCTAAACGGGGCAAGTTTAAAGACACTATGTTTTACGTCGTATAACTCACATTAAAATTTAGAATGAAGAAATAAGCGCGACTATATTTTGCGCACGATGTCCACAAATAAATAAATAAATATGCATATATATATTTTTTATCAATAAATTTAAAATTATTTGTACACTGTTAGGTTCAAGTTTTTAAACTTCAATTTTTTTTTTACGAAAAAGTTACACATAAAATACACCACGGAAAGCGCATCGTCCGACGTTCGACGCGCGATGAAACGCCGACGCTCACTGACAGAAGCTTGCGATGCTGCGCGAACAATTTCGGAAAGATGCTGCGTAGGATACGCCGGGCGCAACGGCTTCGCGACCGTTCGAAGGGCAAAGGATTCGCGACGTCATAGTAGCGTCTTCCAACTTCAGTGAGCTAACGGGGCTCAAGAGAACCACGCTCACATTTCCGCAGAGCGAGCGCGGCCGGCCAGATGGAGGCGCAGTGTGCTCTCGCGTCCCGATTGCTACGTCGTTGCTCTGCCTACACTGATGACATGTGCACTGGCAGTCGAAGCAGCCCTCCCGAGACTTCATTCGAGTCCAATAGACAACTTTCTAGCGCGATAGACTCACGAAAAGTGAGAGTAGAAGTCGCTTTGGTTGGCGGCGTAAGCGGCGGCTTTATCTTTGTTGACACCCGCGTCAACAATGTTAAATATGGACAGAAACATTAAATATAAAAATTAAAGCACGCACAAAGAAATACAAACATGGCAGGGGCACGGGCAAAGTAGGAGACGTTAACGCTACGGAATGCATATACATACAAAATACACTGGAAAAGACAAAAATAATTAAATCTAAAAAACGGAATTAAGTTTTCAACGCCGAGGTATGGCAATGCGAAGGGAGAGCAGCAGGAAAAAAAAAAAAAACTGCCATAGTCCTATGGCAGGTAAGGACGTATTTGTGATCGCGGTTGTAAAGCACCGGCGACGTACGCCCCATGAAGTTGAGTAAATAAAATTCTCGCCCCGAGCGAGTGCGTGAATGACTCTTTTTTTTTTATTTTCCTACCTCTGCAGTGCAAAAAAAAGGGTCGCGGCTTTATAGCTTAGGCGACACAAATATCGATAAGCCTTTGGCTATTGCAGTGCAATATTGACCAGCCTATACCATGACGTCACCAATATTGGAAAACTCTTGGCTTTGACAGTTTATTATTAACCAGCTTAAGCCAGCGTATATTCAATATCGGAAAGTCATTGGCTCTGACAGTCCAATATTGTACAGGTTATGCCGGCGTATATCCAATATTCGAAAGCTATTGGCCTTGACAGTCCAATATTGGACAGCTTTTCCGGCGTATAGCCAATATCAGAAAGCCAATGGCTCCGACAGTCCAATATTGGACAGCTTATGCCGGCGTGTATCCAATATTGGAAAGCTATTGGCTTTGACAGTCCAATGTTGACCAGCCTGTGCCAAAGTATCACCAATATTGGAAAACCACTGGCTTTGATAGTCCATTATTGTCCAATGTGATTCCAATATTGGGAAACATATGGCTCTTTGGGCCACTGTTGGTCCATTCTTTGCCACATCAAATCCAATGTTGGCCCAATACGGTGTGCTGCCTGGGAACATAATGGTCCTAGAAAATCAACCCCGAGTCGCTGGAATGGGCTGAGCAGAGTGTGCAGTGGTTGAAGGAGTCCTGGCGATCGAGTACGCGGTTTCTTTCGACTTTGACACGGGTCGCATAAGGAGACATACTTCTTAACAGTTTGATACATTCCAGGCCAATAGAAACGTTATTTAACCTTTCTGTATGTGTGAAGCAGACCAAGATGACCTGATGAAGGGGCGTCGTGTAGTTCGTTAAGAATAGTTGTCTGTAGGTGTTTAGGAATAACTAGAAGCCACGGTAACCCAGCTGGTCGGAAAGTTTGCCGGTATAGGATGTCGTTCCGGATGCAAAAGAGTCCTGAGGATGGCTGGTTTAGGTCTGACGTTAGATGTTCAATATGAGCTTGAAAAGTTGGGTCACGACGTTGCTCATGGGCAAGGTTGAGGATATCTGAGATTGGAAGGACAGGCAGTTCAGTGTCATCAAAGTAATCGATTTTGCTCACTGGATAGCGGGACAAACAGTCAGCGTCTTGGTGCATTTTTCCAGATTCGTATACGATGGTGAGGTCACATTCTTTAATTAAGGCGAAGTGACCAGCGGCCGAGACGGCCAATGGGATCTTTCAATGACGACAGCTAGCAGGGCGCGTGGTGATCAGTAATGACATAAAAGGGACGTCCAAGGAGGTATAGCCAAAATTTAAAATTTACCATACCACAGTCATGCATTCCCTCTCAGTGATGGTATAATTACACTCAGCCGGTGAAAGGAGCCGGCTCTCGTAGGCAATTACTCATTCTGTTCCAAGTTGATGTTGCGCTAGAATAGCTCCGATGCCGTGACCACTGGCGTCGGCTCTAATTTCGGTGGGTGCGGTGTCGTCGAAATGGCCGAAAATGGGGATTGATGTCAAAGCAGCCTTGAGATATGCAAATGACGACTGGTGTTGATGAGGCGATTTGAAAGGTTGATTCTTCTTGGTGAAAGAGTACAGTGGTAGTGCGATGTGTGCGAAGTCCAGAAAGAAGCGGGGAAAGCAAGAGAAAAGCCCCAAAAAACTCCTAACGTCTTTCGTCGATTGAGGTTTGGGGGAATCTTTGACTGCCTGAATTTTTTTGGGGGTCTGGCAGGATACCATCTTTGTCGACGAGGTGCCCCCAGAACTTTTATTATCTGACTTCCGAACCGCCATTTTGATGAGTTGAGTTGTAGTCCAGACTGTCTAAAAACTGCGTGAACTTGCTTCACACGTTCGAGGTGTTTGGGAAATGAGTCAGGAAAAATGATTACATCATCGAGGTAGCATAAGCAGGTTACCCATTTTAGGCCTTTGAGGAGACGATTCATTATTCTTTCGAACGTGGCTAGCGCATTGCAATGACAAAAGGGCATCACCTTAAATTCTAAGAGTCCGTCAGGTGTGATGAACGCAGTTTTCTCACGGTCAAATTCGTCGACGCTGATCTGCCAATACCCAGAGCGTAGGTCAATGCAGAAAAATACTCAGCGCCGTATAAGCAATCGAGAGTGTCGTCGATACGGGGCAGAGGGTACACATCTTTTTTTTTTGTTATCTTGTTCAATTTGCGGTATTCGACGCAGAAGCGCCATGATCTGTCCTTTTTTGGTTTACTAAGACGGCAGGAGAAGACCGAAGACTTGACGAGACTGGACAACGTTTTGTGATAGCCTCTTATTGACTTCATGTTGGATAGCGCGGCGTTCGCCCGGTGACACTTTGTGAGGACGGTGGTGGATTGGTGGTTCAGTACCGGTGTCGATTCGGTGAGTAACTGCATTTGTCTGGCCAAGAGGACGACTTGGAAGGTCAAAGATGGTGTGGTACTTAGAAAGCAGGTCGTGAAGTTGTTGGATATTATCCTCGTCCAAAGTTGGATCAATCATGGTTGTAATGGTGGCGAGCGCAGGGCTCGATAGTTGAGTAGGAACGGTGCATTCTGATACTTCCTCGGAAATGGCGGCGACGACACAATTGATTGTAGGGAAGCTTCGCGCGATAGTCATATCTTTTGGTAATATTTGATGACTCTGACCAATATTGGCTACCCATAGATCTGTGGAATCCCTTTTGATAGTTGCGACGCAGTGTGGTAGTGCAAGTTGCCTTTCAAGCAAGATGTTTATATTTGGTGTGATAATGTCGTCACCGTCTTGAATAGAGTGGGTCGTTGTGCCATTTATAGTGCAGCAGACAAGGGAGGAAAACGTGATGTCTCAATACAACAAAATCTAGACACAACTGAGTCAGAATCGTCGCAGGACTCACTGGTATCGAGCTCAATCTCGCCTTTGGCGCAGTCGATGAGGGCCGAATGTAAGGAGAGAAAGTCCCAGCCGAGGATGATCTTGAGGGGACAGGTTATAAGGACTGCAAAAATAATGCAAGTGGTCTTGTTGTTATCAATTATGCGAGCGCCGTACTTACCATGAGGTGAGATAATGCCGCCATCTGGCACCGCGGAGGGTTTTCGTGTCAGGTTGCGTCAGTACTTTTCGTAAGCGTCGTCGGAGGTCTTCGCTCATTAAGAAAATTGCGGCTCCAGTGTCGACAAGGGATGATGCTCTAATACCGTGAATATGAACCATGAGTCAATTATGAGATGTAGCGTCAATATTGTGTAGAAGATTTGCGGCTATAAACGGTGATGCACCTCACCTCCTAAAGCTGCGTTGTTCAGTTTTCCGAAGATCGAAGATCATGGGACGGCGGGACGGGGCGTCGAACGAGTGGGGACGCCCCGTGGAGAATTAGTGCAACCAGCCTCTGCTGTGTCGCGCGATGACAACGCAGCAGAGGTTGGATGCACTAGCTCTCCACGGGGCGCGGTGCCGCCGGGGCCGAGATGCGCTCCGATAGCAAACCGAAACTTAAAAACGCGTCGAATTTGTACGGTTTTTCAGGAAGCCGTAAAATGCTTCGCGTGCTTTCTATCGTTCTGCAATTTGTTAATTTAGTGTTTTTGATGATGCTGAGCAATTTTCTAATTGAAACCATGCCCTTAAACCCAATATTAAAAAAATTAATTACGCAAAAATAATTAGCAATCTAATTCTCCCGGACTTTAATAATTTTCCTAAATAGGCCCCTGACCCAGGACCAAAACGACACAAGCCTTTTTTTGTTGCGACGCGTAGTTTTCGCAATATCGAATTCGTCCTCCTTTCGTGAAACACCCTGTATATATATATATATATATAGTACGCAGGAAACGAGAGAAAATATTTGTAGATGTAGATATTTCTTTCTGAAATTCTTTAGCACAGTATATCGCAACATCAAAATACCTCAAGAGCTGCTCTCTAATTTCGCATTACAGAGATTTATAAAAGTCGTGAGTATGACTTATTTAAAACGTTGTGCGTAGAAAAATAAGGTACTAACGAACCTCTGATGAAACATATTATAGGACAGTTAATGATTTAAATGGTGTTACAACCGCGATTATTTAGCACTCCATTGGCATCACGATAATAAAATGTCACTGAGAAAGTTATGCATCTATAAAAAGCCAGCCTTGGAGTTTGAAATATGATGTATTTTTTCTGCGCTATCATCTTTGTGCTTCATCTGCCTGAATTGTTAATTTTTTCAAGAAATTAAGCTAACTTTTTAACCTCATGAACAATATTCTTTTTTTATATGCTATAGAATATGTTTTATAACTGAGGTGCGGGGAATTGTTTTCTTTCCCCACAAAAAGGCTGTTGCGTTTCATACATAATTTAAGTATTGTAAAAGTGACGCACAGTACGAAGCCATTTTATTGAAGCCTCGAATATATTTCTCAGAAAGAGAAGTTTTTTTTCTCTTTCCAGCAATCATTTTTGCTGCCTGCGCTCAAAATTATCGCTTGCAAATTACCAGAAAGACAAGATGTTGCAACGTGTTTCAGTTACTGAACTTCTTTCGGCTGGGGGCTTTAGAAAATGTAAAATTTGGAAAGTTTTAAGCTAAAAACCGAATAATCTCCCCGCTTAACTCCTCCCCCCCCCCCCCTCCCTTTCCCGCGCAGACAGCAGGCACAGGCACAAAAGACTGCCTCCGTTCATTGCGATGTAACTTTATGATCCCCTCGTACAATCTTTACGGTTAAACCTAAACGAGAAAATTTCGACGCACGTTGGCTATACTTTTTGTGTGCTAGAATGAAATAATATGTTTACTAAAAACTACGCTCATAGTAAGCACATTCTCACTCGTCCCTTTTTAATTTGCGCCAGCAGTTCTACGGAAATTTGAGAACTAGCTGCAACTTCTTTAATTGTTGAAATAAGATTTCCTGCTTTTTTGTTTAGGTTTTGACTTATTACTTTTGCTCTGAAATATTGTTTCTTAGAAATAGCAAATATAAAATGGCAAAATATAAAATGTATCTCTTACTTAATTCTTTCGATGCAGAAAACATAGTAATCAATCAATCAATAAATCCATTCAGATATCAACATCGTGACTATTCCTGGTTCCTGCTCGCTAAACTATTCAAGAATGCCCACCCTTTCAGTGCATGGGGCTTCCTACTATCAAGAAACGCTACATTTTAGTTTTAACTTAAACGAATTTGAATCAGCCTGATAGGTATTTCCTTCGTGTTAACAAGACGCTCTTGGTTACAAAAACCTAATGTCTGTGAAAGTTAAGTGCGACAGGCTTGATCTCCTCAATTACACTGGGTAGTCGGTGAGATGCCAATATTGCCCGATAAAACAAGTAACATGCCAACACGGATGCAAAAAAAAAAGATCATTGTAATTAACCGTGTTCTGTTATCTTGAGCAGTCACGCTCGGAAGCCACACTACACTGGCTGAACATTGTCCCCGTTCTCGCATAGCTAGGCGTGAAATATAAAGTGCAGAAAGATTCCGCTTTGTAAATCATGCATCCAAAGAACCCCTTCTACATTTCTAAACAAAAAAGTATACGCCGAACACCCACGATGAAAATAGATGTTGGCTCGCTTTCCAAACATGGATTTTCTAAACCCACGTAACGCCAGTGTTTAGAAAACTTGAGAAACAAACCTGCCGAATAAATGTATAGAAACAATTTAGGATTGAAGACGTGATGGGGAAAGGGGGCGCGATCGACTCCGCAAGTTTTTTCCCGTGTTAACAGACACGCCCACACATTACCGTATACGAAGAGAGTGTCGGTGAGCCTCAATTGCTGGCTTGCGCTGTGGGGACTGTTTCTTTGCGCTATATTTCATGTCGTATTGACATTCGTTTTCATTTAAAACTCCTCGTTCAAACGGACAAAACTAGCAGCGGGAACGAGGCACCTGAGTTATTTGGGGTTAGGTGGAACACGTGGAGTCCTGGAGACGCATCCTTTGATTAGGCTCTCCCGCATGATCCACTCGCACCTGATCGATCTTAGACGAAACGGAAATGCCTGACACACCTGCCAGAGAGAGCGGCCAGGTTTTCACCTCTCTTTCTTTTCTATTTCACTTCTTGTTTTTTTATCTAACCTCTCAATATCGGCCGCCATCTTGGACGTAAAGATGGTCGCCTTGGGAAATCAGTCGTTTGGGCTCATGATGCTAAGGAAGGCGGCAGTTACAAAATCTATGGGAACACCACCTGTATCAATTTTATGCTTCGTTTCTTGAGCTTAGATATCTCACCAATGAGTCGATTTCCAATTAAAAGTATTAGATGTTGTCTTATTTTGTGTTAGCCGAGTAAGGGTAGACAAAATTAAATATAACTAGTTAAAACACTCGGAAAATATAGTTAGGTCTGCCTTAGGGCCTTAATGCTGGTCCGAGTTGTAGAGAACAAAAAACCAATGGCATATCTCGTTTTCTTTGCCATCCTCACATTCGCCAACTGCATCAGAATCATAGCAATATTACCCGAAGGGATACCACCTGACCCGGCTTTCCCCACCCGTCCCGACATGATCCGACCCCACGTAACCCCACCCACCCATCCCCGCCGGACCCGACACGACTCGACCCCACCGACCCCACGTAACCCCAACCCGACCTGATCCGACCCGGTCCGACCCGACCCGACCCGACCCGGCCCGACCCGACCCGACCCGACCCGGCCCGACCCGACCCGACCCGACCCGACCCAGCCAGACACAACCCGACTCGACCGAACTAGAGTCATACCCATCCGACAAAGTAGTGTCGTGTGGCCTTAACAACATATTGTCATAATATAGGGTGACAAGGGGACAAATAGTGAACTGAAAATAAAGGTTTCATGGCCGAACTTGTGAAAAAACAAAATAATAAAGACCGAGCGCCGAGGCAGCAGAAAAGCGAGCGGCGACTCGACGGCGTAAGAGCGAGCGAGAGCGAGACTGATTCAAGAAGATCTCGGGTAGCTGCTTATCTACAGGGCGTCACTATCTCGCGACTACTTACCCGCAAAACACTCAAAGAGCCCATCATTGCGATCTAGGAAATCAGCTCAGAAAATGATGAGGCGGAACATCCGTTTAGACCTAAAAATGAAGTCTGCGCTGTGGCATTACGCAATGCAAAGCGTCAGGCTTGCGTTGCGTAATGCCACAGTGCAGACTTAAATTTATTGTCTAAACAGATGTTCCGGCTCATCGTTCGCTAAGCTGATTTCCTAGATCGCAGAGATTGGCTCTTTGAGCGTGTTACGGGTAAGTAGACGCACAGGCATTTCTTAGAGTGTAAGGTCCTGTGTTTTCGGTATATACCGATGAACACTAAAAAATAACTCCCGAAGCTGTTTTCTTAAAAATCGGTTAAAACCGAAAAAACACTGAACCCTCTCTTTCAGTAAGTAAAACCCCAGCTTTATGGGAAGATTGATCAGCAGCTTTATCTGCGTCGACCCCAAGAACTAACTGCACTGAAGTGTCCGCGAGGTGGCTTCTTTCTTCGGGTATTGTTTCGACGTGTCCCTATTAGCAATACATTGCAGTTTTAGAGTTTTGTTTTCGAGAAACATTGTAGATATATATTCGCTCTTACGACATAATCCTCGATAAACCCCTATTTTCCGCGGACACCAAAAATAGACACCGAGAAATGCAAACATTAGGACTCAAAAATACACATCCAGAAAACACCACCGAATCGGAAGAAAAAGAAACACCAAAAACACGGAACCTTAATTATGAGCCAACTTGCAAAATATAGGTATTTAAAAAAAAAGGATGTTTGTTTTGGGCTTCACACACTAGTAGTAAGAGTAGCCTTCTCCCCGTTAACTGTCAGCCATAATTAAATTAAGAGCACCGACAACCAAATGAAACAAAATGTGCAACCGTGCGAAAGGGGAAGAGATACGACTGTAGCGTGCATCCCCTATGTCAAAGGAGTCTCCGAACCTCTCAGTCGCGCTTTGAGGTCCCTTGGCATTCGAACTGTTTACAAGTCATATAGAACTATTAGAAATTCCGCTTCCAAACCAAAAGACCCAACCCCGGCGAACGTCCAGAGAGGCGTTATCTACAAGATCCCCTGCACTGACTGCCCAGCGTCCTACATTGGTGAAACCGGACGGAGGAGACAAACCAGACTCAAAGAACACAAGCGGGACGTCGCGTACTCATCCCACGTGACGCGACTGAAGACTGAAATTGTGGGCAATGGGCCATCCTTTGACTTTGCGACCGCGACGACCTTGGCGAGGAAGGACATATGGGGGCCCCGGAAACTCCTAAAATCGTGGTTTGTTCGCAGGGACAGATCCGTGTGTAACAAAAACCGCGGCCCTCTCAACGAAGCTTATGCGGACATTCTTAATAAATTGGGTTGACTTGAGGTTGAACCTTGCATTTGCTTTGTAACTACTACTGAAGATGCCTCCCGCATATGAGGCGAAACGTATAATGAAATTGTTTTTTTTTCTGTTGTATCAAGTCGGTGCCCTTATTTTAATTATGACTTCTTCCGGCTTTTGGAGTATTTTTGCAACTCTCAGCCAGGACAAAAGGTCAGCCAGCTTTATCCCGCCAATGTTCATCCTAGCCACCCGCCACGATTGGCATTTTAGAGGACATATGTTATGCTTTGGGTAGTTTAAGAGCTCGGAAATTTTCATCAGCACAGTAATTGAACACGACCTCTAACTTGAACGCCCGCTAAGACCATAATTGTCCTCGAGCCGAATCCGCTCGATGGCGCAGTACTCATTTGCTATTGATGATTCGCGTTCACTCGATGTGCTCTTGGGGTCCTCTCGGTCGTGCTATTTATGTAAGCAAGCTTTACAAATATGAGAAGGGGGCAAATAATCTGCTTTTCCTCTTGGAATTATACGGCGACAATGAAATCTTTGTCAAAGTAGCGTTATATGCAAGTACACGGTTATGTTAGTATGCTTCTTCGGAGTCGATAAAATTCAAACTCAGCATCGTTGCAGCACCCCTTCATTCCCTTGAGTAGTTTTCTTTTAGTTTTTTACATTCATTAAATTTGTGCATGAGTCTCCACACCTGGAACTGGACATACCCCTATGTAGCTTAAATGTGCTTTGGAACCTTGGCGTCATTTTCAACCCTTCCACAGTGCTCTACATAATATGAGTTGAAGAATAGTCAGACTAAGCTAAGTAGAGTAGCTGCTATGTTGACTATACACCATTGCCATGTAAGGGTTAGGCGGTAAAAATGGTTTTGAGGGCCATAAAGCATCCCACGGTGTGTTCGTGTTGCCTTGACTCCCTTGAAGTCAATCTTCATTAGATGCAGTGCTCTGCAAATTACCCAATACACGCAAACTCTGTCTTGTCTTATAGAAACCTTGTCCAAGTGGTAGCCGAGAAACAACTATTTGACATAGTGCACGATGAAACGGCTCGAAGAGGGTGGACCACTCGCTCAAGGCCGAAATTGTCTCAGGACTGCAGACAGCGCAACAATTTTGTCGGCCTCGTGACATGCTCTTATCGCAACCCTCTTAATACCTCCCAGCTTATTCCGTGTTAGCCTGTGCCGTGTTCTTCAGACGCTGCTGCAGTATCGCAACGCTCGGTTTTGAACGAGTGGCCTCCTCTGCTTGCGTTGTTCTATTGTGTACAACGTCGTAGAGATGTTTTTCGGCTGCCACCAGGATAGCGCTGCCACTGCCACGAGATAGGTCACGATTTTCTGTTTTGAATAAGTTTGCTCAGCACAGTAGCTTTCATTGGCAGGCTAAGTCCTAGCACAACTGCTTTTACAAGAGACCCAGACCGACAACCTTGCAACTTACATTCAGAGATTCTCAGTGTACACGTGCTCCCTACAAGGTGGAGTGGGCTGCACACGTATCGCACACCAAGAGGTCTACGACCCTGAGGTGCAGCACAAACCCCAAGTGTCCTCGAGGGTCTCAGGTCTCAACGAATGTACAAGTTGTTTTGGGGTATACGAGAGTATCCGGCATTCTGAGGATGCTTTGTAGGAGATATGCAATGTGGGCACGCGAGTGTTTGCCCTGCGTTTGAGAATGCTGCCCCTTCTCTCAAACAGGTTGCTGTTGGTTCTTGCTGAAATGAAACTGGGACTCAGATACACCTTGGCGTCCTGTTTGGCATAGGAAGGACGACTGCGTCACGCCACTTTCGGGCAATGTTCACCACCTTGACTGCGGCGAAACACAGCTGAATGTTTCGGCCTCCTTATTAATGCCAGCTAGCTGGATTGCTTAAAGGGGCGGTGTAACGATATATTCAATTGAAATGTTTTTCACTTTACACGAGCTTACTGGCATTAGTGGGACTCAAGGATACTCGCACGCAACGCCACTGACCAAGAAACTCCTTTGTTGCGCTGTAATTTCGAGGACAAAACCGAGCGTTTTCATTCAATCTCTCCTTTGCAAAACCTGATGACGTAGCTGGGCGGTAGCAGTACCGCCCAGTGACAATATTTGAATGCGGCTCATAGATTGGACCCGAGCATTGCGTGGGCACTCGATTTCGGCTCGTGATAATCTATAGCTCGATAAAAATTTGCCTGTGTCCAATCGCTGCAATGACGACAACAGCTGAACCATAACAATGTCTAGAACTCAGCGCGTGTCCTGTGCCTTGCCAACCCCAGCGCATGGCTATGATCAACATTGGCGGCATATAATAGGCTCCAGATCACGTGGCCGCTTGTTCTGGCTGCGAGTTGAGGGGGTGAACTCTGCTCGTTTTTCTTAATTTTTTTCTGCGACTTCGATTGCGTGTGATGAAAAACGAACGGGTATTTCACAGGTCATTAACGTCAGGGATCCGTTCTAAGCGGTATTTGCGCGAAATACAAAAATCGTTGCATCGTCCCTTTAAAGCGACTACCCTGGGGCAGGATAATAATTGATTGCACTCGAGTCAGGACGGAGGAACCGAGTAGTGTAGGCCAGCAGCGTGTGCTTTACACAAGCTATAAGCGTGGGTACATGCGGAAGTGTTTGGTAGCGATTACACCCACCAGGGTGATTTAGTTTCGTTGAAAGGCCTACGGAGGCCGCTTTTCTAACATCGACGTTACAGTGGACTCCGGCTTTCTGAGTGCGGTAGAGCCCGGGGATGTGATCCTAGCACCCAAGGGGTTCTCAGGCATCAGGCAAGGTCTAAACGACACTGATGCAGTACTGGTGATGCCCCCTTTCCTTTCTGGAAATAGGAAGTTTAGGGAACAAGAAGTGCGGGATACGTACGTCTTTGCACAGTGCGCATTCATGTGGAGCGAATAATCTAAAAGATCAATATTTACAACATTCTGAAAATGACAGTGCCCATAACTCTAACTCTATTGATGAATTATGCGTTCTATTTGTGTTTTGTCCTTCCAAACTTGCAGCCTGCTATCATCAAGCTACATGACTAAACTTCACATGTAGGACATTCCATTGAGCGTATGTTTTCAAACTGCATTTCTGGGGACTATGAGCGTTTTCAGTCCACCCTCAGAGCTTTCCTGCGCTCAGAAACTTCCTCAATCGTCCCTCCCACTGAGTAAATTGTTTCACACTACCAGTGATGTGATTGGCCTAAGCCGTTTTGGAGCACCTTTTGGAGCAGCCAAAACAGTGTTTTGGAGCAGCAAAAGTGGCTTTTGAAGCAGCCAAGAGAGTGTTTCGGAGCAGCAAAAGTGACTTTCGGAGCAGATATTCTTAGAAAAATAAAAATATTTGTTTTAAGTGCTGTACAAACAAATGGCACTTTGTGTTGTGTTGTGTTCTGATGTGACATGTTGTGACAGAACTCGCTGCTTGTGTTTTTTTATTGCTGAGACATCCCACAAGTGTACAGTGTTGTAGGCACTGCCGAGCAATTCCGAAAAACTGCTTGCCGCCGTTTTACTGGTTCCCGACGCGCCAGATTTTCGTCAAAAGTAAGCAAACGTAAAACATGAATTGCAAGCGTCAAGGCTGGTGCCTCTGTCGTGCAATCATGTTCGCATGCACGTGAGGGCAACTTCGGCAGGCTCGCAGTTGCACGTGCTTTGTCGCGCGAGTGGAGACAATGGCTGCTCGATCTAAACCGAAACCACGCCACTCCACTCCGTTGCCAACTGATTCCCAAAATTGTATGTAAAATGTAACTGTCGAGCATACGAGAAAAAACAGTCCAGCCGCACGTGCTTGCCAGGCCGGCAAACAAGGTACAAGCTAACCACACAAATAAAGGACCTGAGCGCATCGATGCAACACGTCGCGAGCCAGGGTCAAAAAGTTCTTGGAGCGCTTTGCACAACGACTGAACTCGAGACAAACAAGCGCGCTGTGCGGGTTCAGCGTGCAGACATTGCCTTCTTTGCTTTAGCTCACTTCTCTTCACCAGCTTTCTTTCGCGGCAGATATTTCACGGACCGGGGTACCTCTCGAAAGAAAGCCTACCGAGAGAAACCTAGTTAATCAATACTTCGACACAACAGTCTTTGACTTAAAGAGGGATTTCTTTAGTAACGTATGATTAGAACAAGAAAAGGAATGTTGATGAACATGTGGCGGTACTTAGTTTCATTTTAGAAAGCGCCATATCTGCAGCGACGTGGGGACGGCAAGACCCAACGTCGCGAGACCACAGTGACTAAAAGGCAGGGACCAAATATAGTTCTCCCACGGCCGTTGCTTTAAGGAGCGAGTGCTTCAGCTCATAAAGTAACTCCTGCCGCGCAAAAACGTGGTTTCGTTTCACAGCATGACGGCATGGCTGGTACCCGGCATGCTAAAGTCGAAGCGTCCGCACACACCCGTGTCTATCGTTGAAAATGTTTAAAAAAAAAAGATGCGAGACGAGACCCACAAGACGAGAGCGCGAAACGCCGGGAAAACCAAGCAAGACCGGGTGGACAATTGATGCAGGGTACTTTGTGTCGGGCGGCCGCTTGCACCACATAACCCACGCATGCTCAATTACGGTACTAAGTTTAGTTTCGGTTTTGAAAGGCGACCGAAATTGGTTTTTTGGCGCAGGATTGGCGCAGATTACCCATATTTTGGCAAAATGTAGCAGGATGTAGCAGGGTTAGCCCCTTGGCGCAGTTTGGCGCAATTGGCGCAGCAATCACATCACTGCACTACGAGTACTATTTTAGCAGATTCAAGCCATTAATGAAGAGGACAGAAAGAATAACAAACCTAAGACAAAGGGACGACGTACACTTCTTCTTTCAACTCGCAACAACACGCCCCCAAGTTTATATTATTCATGGATGCATAACTATACACCGAACATTCCCTAGTATGTTTAGTGTGGGCCACAATCAGGGTATCTACCAAACTGCTTTTTTCACCTTCCCCGAATTTCCTGGGTTTTCCTTTACTATATCGATTATATTCCCTGACTCCCTCGGTCAACGGACTTCGGGCAATGTTATTCATCACTGTCATGCCGATTTGCGATTGTCACGTTTCATTTCACACTGCCGTACCACTTTCACTGGCCAGTCTCCCTGATTTTGTCTATTTTTGCCGATTTCTTTGATAATTCACTGATATTTCCAGACACTGCAAAATTCTCTGACAATTAAAGGTCTTCCAGGGTGGTTTGCCTCAAATATCATTCAAGAGAGATTGGTGTTCCCTGTGATTAAAAAGTTTGGCAACACTTGCCATGGTGTGGCCCCAATACAAAAAAAGCAAAGTACACTGTGTGATACAACCAGCATAAGCATAACATTAGCACCTTTTCGCACTTTACTTAGACAGGGTAGTGATGAGTGTCAAGTTTGACTGCTTAAAGTGTAAGCCCTAAAAGCTGTTTCTACCACACTAGTAGTTTTGCCTGATAGCCATTCATTTAAAAAAAAAAAAAAACTTTTAATAATTTGTTTGCGTTTGTTGTGTTGCACTCTGCACTATCGCAGATGCCGGTCCCTAGGACCGCGGAAGCGGCAACTGACGCATATTCTTGCGGCATCTGCCGGTGTCTCGCCTGGTTTCGAGAGCACAAAAGAGCGCATGCGCTTCCTACTGTGTTTGCAGGGGCGTGTGTTCATTTGCTCTTCTGCGATGCTGTGCTTGCCACTGATTTTGGCACGAGGTGCCGCCTTGTTTAGCAGTTTATCACTTGTGGTGTGAGGTGCCGTTGGTGATAAACTTCTGGAGCGATGCAACGACCAGAGTTAGGGCGTGTAACTTATATCGCTGCCAGTAGCGGGTCTGATTGTCGAATGCAGTGAGTTCTTGCATTTCTTTATATTGCGAACACTAGTATGTACTTTGTGATATAGCACCTATCTAGCAAGAAGTCACGGCAAGACAACTCGAGCAGTAAGCTAATTTTGTTTTAAAGGCGATGTGCACCACAAAGGCAAAAGCATGCTCTTCCGTCGCAGCACCTCATGCCAGATTCTGCGGCAAGCACCGCGTCGCGGACGAGCGGAAAAACACGTGTCTTTGAAAACGCAGTGGGACGGACATACTATCTTTCGTGGTCTTGAAACCAGGCAAGCTGCAGGCACATGGAGCAGCAGTGCGCTTCAGTAGCCGCTGGCGCTTCTAGAGGCATTTTGTCCGAGATAGTACATGCTGGTCTAGACTATCAGTGCTCTCAAGGATGGCTATACAACAGCCCTCCTTGCTTCTTTGCTGTGCAGTCTTTCTCAATTTTAGGGTAAATACACTTTGTCATTCGATCTACCACTACCAGCCGCTCAAAGCGGCGGAAACACGAATAAAATCTACGAAGTCTCTTTCTTATGAACGTGTGTAATCTCTAACCTTTATTCTCCTTTGAGGTTACTTCGAGGTGCTGACAGTCGGATCGGCCGTCGCAGTGTGTTCACCTTTACATTGAGGACAACTGCGCCTACCAGTTTTTGAAGATGCTTTGGTTCAGATTAGGTTTGGATTATGATGTTAATGTCCCTAAAAACGTACTTGCTTGTGTTTGCAAATATAAGAATTCATCTTGTGGAGATCGCAGGAGTAGAAAAAAGACCCAGTAGTTTTGTAGCTCATATTGTCTGAGCTTAGATGCTCCATTTGCTCCCTTTGCATTTTTGAAGCCAGCTCTTCTTCAGTGCCTGTTTAGGCACTTTTTCGTGGATAACACTTCTGCCATACACTGTTGTCACGAGGCCTCCCCGTGGAGTATGGCATGTTTTGTTGTAGATGTTGTGAAGACATTTGGTAGCGCGATGGCATTTTTCTACGCCTCTGATGTTCTTCTGCATAATAAAAGTTGCAACTTGGGTTAAGTTGAAGAACGGGTACAATCTTTGTAATTTCACTGGTTTCTTGAATGAGGTACATAAGTATCTGGTGTGGAAATTTCAGAAATTGTTCCATGTAGGGCTAGTATTGTGTGCAAGGGATGGCAAATACTAGTCGAAATAAAAGTCTTGCAGAGCTGGGATTGCAGTGTCCAGGAAGTTATCGTGTCTGGTGACGACCACGGTAACATTATCGACACTGGACTAGACCAAAAAGAAACACTCCTCTAAGTGCACAACTTACATCAGCACCTGCACTTGACTGTATAGCTTGTCGTCGACATATAATAGGTAGCTGACGAATGTCACCTTCCGTGTGATGTCGAAGGTAAGGCTGTTCCTTATGCTGCTTGGGCACTTGATCTCCAAAAGCACGGTGCCAGTGGTCAGTCTAAAGAGCCCGTCAGCACTCCTACAGAGCCAGAGCTTACCATTATGCTCAAGCAGGTCAACCTGAAATAAGAAAAGTGAAATACTGAGCTAAAGGATTCTTCTTTTCGCAAATTAATTTGCTTACATGACAACCATTTTCTGACATGGCGGTTCCTGTTCATCTCAAAACCTGCCTTGTAAAAGACAGGTGTTTCACAATAACATATATCTTCAAAGTCATGCAGTTTAATTTTGCTCTTTAAAGGCTACAGCGAAAACGTCTTGTGCTAATGACACGTTTAACGTCGATTCTTCTGCATTTTCTAGCACCCGGGATAAACGCTGCATGAATACCGCTTGACGACGCAGGAATTACGTGGCATCAAAAGCTTTGAGGCTACAGGCATTCCGTGGCATCGAAAGCTTGACAAGTTGCTCGTCACCGGTGACAAGAACGACCGAGGGAAGGCGACACCCGCTCTTTGTGCTCCTCATCGTTATAAGTTATCGATCTTCAATGGGCTACGGAAGTCTGTTCGTCGTACGGTGAAGTTATTATCGCACTATCGGACAGTCCGCCGTCGGTAAGCTGCTAGGTGCCTGATTGGAGGATGTGACGGTTCTGTTGTTGCTGTGTTTTCCGGACTGGTCTTCAAAAGCCAGCTGCAGACGACGGTGTGGCGCAGTCCAGCGGGGTGCAAATGACACATTTAACGCCGATTCTTCTGCATTTTCTAGCACCCGGGATGAACGCTGCATGAATACCGTGGGACGACGCAGGCATTACGTGGCATCAAAAGCGTTGATGCTACAGACATTCCGTGGCATTGAAAGCGTCACAAGTTACTCGTCAACGGTGACAAGAACGACCGAGGCAAGGCGACACCTGCTCTTTTGCGCTCCTCATCGATGTAAGGTATCGACCTTCAAGGGGCTACGGGAGTCTGTTCGTCGCACGGTGAAGCTATTATCGCCCTATCGGACAGTCCGCCGTCGATAAGCTGCTTGGCGTCTGATTGGAGCATGTGACGGTTCTTTGGTTGCTGTGTTTTCCGGATTGGTCTTCAAAAGCCAGCGGCAGACGACGGTGTGGCGCAGTCTAGCGGGGTGCTAACGAAACGTTTAACGCCGATTCTTCTGAATTTTCTTGGTAAGAATTTGCTTGATCTGTTTCGTTTTCATTTGTGCCACGCCTCGCTGGACTGCCTCATTACACGAAATGTCGACTGTTCATTGCGTTACTTGTTTGAAGTCGACTCCAGACGATAGCCAGAGTTTGAAGAGTGCTGAGGGCGGGAAGATTTACCATGGTGGGGAAATGCGCGGGGGCAACAAATACTGTACTTAAAACATGGTCTAGCGAAGAACTGAGCATCTGGCTATGCGTAACTTGCAAATCCCGAAAATGTCTGCAGGCAGCACCTTCGTCTACGTACTCTCAGGATATTGGTCAACGTAGCACAAGCGAAAGCTCGGGAGAACCAAATGTAACACTTTTGAGGAAGCATATTCTGTACATGAGTACCAAACTGAACACAAGTTCTAGATCGAATGAATAATTTCGAGAAGTCAATGGAGGAGCAGTCAGGAAAACATGACGCATTAATGGTGAAGTTGACTAACCAAGAAAAAAACAGTGGAAGGAAAAGAACATTCTTTAGAAATAATGGGCAAGGACTATTATGAACTTCTGGAGAGGGTTATCGTGCAGGAAAGGGAGTTAAAAGAGTTAAAGAAAAAATCCGCAGAAATTGAAAGACAAGTCACAAAAAAAAGACACGGAGATCAAGGAGCTCAAAACCGCAATAGACGCTGTTGAACAATACTCCAGAAGGAATAATGTGGAAATTCAAGGTATCACTAAAAAATATAACGAAAATCTTTTGGAAGTTATCCAACACTTATCTGGTAAACTGCAGCTGCCGTGTCCGATACCTGAAAGCATAAAAGCGCTCCACAGATTGGGCCAAAAAGAGGGTAAAATAGCACCCATCATTGTTCGTTTCAAAGACAAGGCGGTTAGGGACCTCTAATCTCTAAAAGAAGAGTGCTTAAAAATGAACAGGTGTTCATTAATGAAAATCTGGCCAAGTATCTTTGACAACTTTTGTGGAAAACTAAGCAGTGTGCAAAAGAGAAGGAATACAAGTTTGTATGGGTTAGCAATGTAAACATTTTTGTCCGGAAAAAAGGAAGGCTCGGCAGTGATTCGTATAGAAAATGAACATGACTTGTCTAAACTACGTTAAACATGGCGAATTTATATTCATCATTTGATGACTGGGACCTTAGTACGCTGAGCAGGTTGGCAGATATAGACGGTGGAAGGATGGAACTTAACCTGTTGCACATAAATGTTAGAAGTGTACAAAAGCACTGGGACCATATAAATGTATATTTACAAAATAGACTAGCATGCTTGGATATAGTAATTTTAACAGAAGTAAATACTGACTCAACGACGGTAAGTTCTTTCAATTTGACCGGGTTTCAATTGTTTTCGGAGTGCAGGGAAGGAAGAAGAGGTGGTGGTATATTTGTATTTATAAAACATTCCTGGATGTCCGATCAACTGGCAGTTTCTTGTAACCACGCGGAGATTTTGGTACCCTGTGTGTCAAATCGGGAGTTATATTTTGTAATCTGTACAGTATATAGACCACCCAGTGCACATATACCTTGCTTTCTCGATGAATTAACTGAAATCCTTAAACAATTCAATAACAACAAATACTTGGTTCTTGCTGGCGATCAGAACATAGATGTAATGAATGCTGCTAAGCACGGTGTGTCTGATTATCTGAATTTAGTAGCAGGTTTGGATTACAAAATATAATTACAGATTATACTAGGGAAGAATACTTGGAATCCCGCATAACAAAGCCATGCATTGACCATATCATAGTTAGAGGAGGAGATCTTAAAATGATTTCTGGGGTCATTAGACAAAAAGTTGCTGATAATTATTTTATAGCTCTGGCGATAATAGGGGTGAGTCCTGAGCAAACCGATCGTGTAGTATACAGGCGCATTCTTTATAATAAGATCGACAAAATGATACGAGAATATAACTGGGCCTCCCTCCTTGCTTTTGATCACATTACTACTTGCCAGATTCTTGGGAATAATTTGAGGTTGATAAACGAAAAGTGTTGGAAAGCTGTGAAAATAAGACAAAGAAATCCACAAAATGCCTGGATAAACGACGAAATATTGACACTATGCCGTGAAAAAGATAAGTTGGGGAACATTTTTAAAGCAAGACCACATGACCCTAAAACTAAAGGAGAGTTTAAAAAACTACGTAATAAGGTAACTGCCAAAATAATTCTGGCAAAAAATATCATTATACATCTAAATTTCAACCATGCGAGGAAAATCTGAAGAACACTTGGGATTGGGAACAGGAAATTACGGGAAGTAAAGGGAAACAAAATATAGATGAAACAATTCAAAAAGCATTTGGTGGTAACAATGCCATTTCTTTATGCAACCAATTTAACGACTCTTTTGTTCAAAGGATTGTGGATCTGAGAAAATTACTACAAAATCAAGAAGAAGAATCAAATAGCTACGACAATAGCGTGCACTCAGCTTATTTTCCTCAGATTACAGAGGTAGATCTTAGATGCATAATAAACAACATGAAAACGTCAAAACCTGCGGGGAATGACTCCATTCGATTAAGGGCCATTCAGAAATATTTGAGGTATTCAAAGACGTTATAATAAATATAGTAAACGAATCACTCTCATCTGGAAAAGTTCCTATTGAATTAAAAACAGCTGTTGTAGGACCTGTATATAAAAATGGCAGTAATAACGAAATTCTTAATTATAGACCCATTTTAATATTGCCTATTACAGCGCAAATTATGATAAAATTTGTTGTTAACACAATGACATCGTATTGCGAGTTATGTTTAATAAATGAGTCTCAGTATGAATTCCGTAAAAATAGAAGCACTGAACTTTTGCTGGAAGATCTTTAGATTATGTAATCTAGAGTCTTGGAAGGAATCAATTTGTTTTAGCCCTATTTTTAGATTCAACAAAAGCTTTCGAAACTATCGATCATGAGCGGCTATTAGTAGAACTAAGGAATATGGGTTTTAGATGTCCCTTCAACGCGTTCTTGAAAGACTATATTACAGACAGATATCAGTTGGTCCAAATTGGCAAGTTTAAAAGTAGATTAACATCACTTGGGAGTACCTCAGGGGTCAATACTGGGACCCCTTTTATTTAATATTTATGTAAACCAAATTGGAACTCTACATCCCGATTTTATCAGTATGCAGACGAAACTGTCTTGATATTAGGGCACAGTGATGAACAAAGTGCATTGTCCATTTTTCAGAAAGATATTGAAATAATAATTAGCTGGTTTTCTGCTAATCACATCTTTGTTAATTTTAGTAATACAAAACTAATGTGTTTTCATAGTCTGTATAAACATTTACATCTTAGCACTCCGTTATTTCTCCATTCACAAAACTGCACACGTTGCAGTTGTGTATCATTAGATTATGTTACAACAACTAAATATTTAGGATTACTTCTAGATCTAAATCGCTTGTGGAATGAGCATGTAGAATATCTCATCAAAAGAATGCGTGTTGTCTCGGTTTATTTGTAGAGGATGCGTAGTGTAGCGACAATGTCATTAAGAAGGAGGGTGTATGGTGCTCTGAGTGAGTCCATTCTCCGATATGGTATCTCTTTATATGGAGTGTGTTCTAATTATAAAAAAAAAGAAAAACTTGACAAAATACTACATAAAATTGCAAGTAATATTACTTAAAGAACAACCTACTCATAGTTGGAAATGAATAAAAAAATTAATGTCTTAAAGTTGTTATCCATAGAAGAACTGCACTGATATGTTATTTTAGTAAAGCACTATTATAAGAGCAACTTTAAAATCGTATTAGAAAAGGAACGAACACTTAGGCGCATAGAAAGTTTTGTTATTCCGAAGATTTATACAAATTATGGAAAAAAATAAAACCTCTGGCATATTACGTCCCATTTTATTTTAATAGACTTCCAGAAACTTACTATAACATGGAGTCACTGAAACAAGTAATATATGAACTAAAAGAGTGGTGTTCAAATTTTGAAGTGCAAATTGGCTTTATTGCTTTAGCATTCCACTGAGTTTTGTCTCTTTTCTTCTTGTCTGATTTTTATTTTCTTTGTGTGCCAGTGATGTACACAATAAGAGGATTTCAGTGTAGCAGCCCGCTGGACGCCAGGTCCCGCATACAAGCATACCAGTGCTTTTGCGGGCCTGCATATGTAATATGTTTATGATGTGAATAAAATTTCTTCTTCTTCTTCTTATTATTATATAAATCTGCAAGTAGACGACATTAAATTGTGAATTAATGAGACACTATCGCTTCTAAGGCTTTGTTCACATTAACACAACAGAATATTTCCTTGGGGATTTGCATAACATGATTCAGTGACATGACCCCAACCCATTCCTTCACACAATCGCCTTGCCTTCGGCTCGGTTCGTAAGCCTGTGCAAAAAAGTTGGTATTATCTTTCGGAACACTAAAAACATAGTTCATAAGGTTATCATAGCGTGTTGCTTCGCTTGTAAAGCTTTCTTCGTTCATTAAGCTTGAAACGAGCTCTTATGGGCGATTTCTGGTTCGGAGGATAGTATGTGCCATTGAGCTTGAAATCCGCATTTTGCGTTGTGGGTACCACCAGTTGGTGCAGAAGCATCAATGTTAATCCGAGAGACAGTTTGCAGCACTTGTAGCTAGGAGGCATCTCTCGTGGTTGCTGCTTCCCCACGGGGTTGCTACGGTTTTCTAAGAAAGTAACATTGCACATCATTAAACTATAAATATAAACTTGCTAATAATGCAAAGAAAGATCACAGCACTTAGGATTGCATTCAGACCAGTGCTCTGACACATAAATATTTACAGTTCGCTTCAGCGCAATGTCAATCAATTTTTAAAAGGTAGTTCCTGAGGGTTTTTCTCGAACATGTTCTAAGCGTACCGTAAAACGTTTAAGCGTTTGAAAGCCTTTAATTTGCGCAAATTTCAAAATTTGCTCAATTCAAAATGTTAAATTCGCGAAAAAATGATATCTTGAAAATAAAGCGCGGGGCGTCGACTTGCGCGATAATTTGTACGGTTTTACGCTTTTGTCATACCCGGGCGTCGACGCCACGTAAATGCCGCCGCGTGTGTTTGTAGTCCTACCTTCAAAGAAGTAGGCTATCAACGCCTTGTCGTCCAATTTCGACTTTTTCGAAGGCTTCCCCCGCGCCTGAGGCAAGCGGCAAGTCGTACACCTGCCGTACCGGCAGGTGTACGACCCAGCGATTATCTTTCAGGACTGTGGTTGTAGCTGCGCAAGTAAAACAATAATAATTAAGCTCATGACTACGTGATCTTCAGCGAAGTATATTTTTATAGTACCTCGCACTCACTTGGATTGTGACGTCGTACACGTGTTTCCCCCGTTGAAAATGACACTTCGCCGCAATGTCCGCGCCGTCTTGTTCTCGCACAGCGTACACATGGTTATTTTAGAAATGTCTGTTTTTCTTTTCCAATGCCTGGTCACAAAAAAAGGAACCAAAATCCTCACTATTCTTGAACCCGCAAAACAAGACCAGGGGGGGGGGGGGGGGAGATTTCACGATAGAATCTCAGACGCGTACTTGCGTACGTCGGCTGCGTCGCGTGCTGCGTCGCCGATTGAAGCCAGCCGTCTCAGTATTTCATCAACCTGCCACACTGGCGCTGGCGGTCAATCGACGGTAGCGTGCTCTGTCCCCTACCCAGCGTTTATAAACCTTTTTTTAAGGGCGCCGCCATCTTGAGAATCGTGGTGCCGACGACGCCGTCTCGCTGCTTAGAATTGACCCCGTAAGTGATGACGTCACAACAAGGCGTCTGGGTCCAAACAAACCGTTGCTAGGGACGTTGCTATGGACTAATGCATGGAGACTCCACATGAGGCTAGATTTTTCCTTACAAGTAAGTAAATAATTTTTTGTAAGCAACCTAACTTCTTGATATCGAATTATGAAGATGTTCTTGTCGTCTCAGTGTCATATTGCAAGGATGAAAGCCATTTCTGAAGTATTACACTCCGCTTTGCTTTGGTAGTAGACGACACGATAGATTCGCTGGCCTCTGTTGCAGCGGGCGTCTTCATTGAATTACGTCGGTAAACGATCGAGCGACTAAAACAAGTGCATCGCCATGGCCGCAGGGGCCTCCGCAGTGTGCGTGTTTTGTTTGTAAAAAACCCAGCTTAGTTCAGAGGGGTGAAAATGCCGTAAAATCAAACCACGTCATGCAGATCAGTTACGACGACGACCTGAAGTGCATTACCGGCGTAGTGCAGGCCAGCATGAGAAACAAATCGTACGCCGTCGAGATAAGTTGTTTGTTATTATTATTGTGGTTGTCAGGTTATTAAAGAATTGCATGTCTGTCGCAATTTCGCAGTATTTTGCTTTTTTTTTTTTTTTTTTTTTTCCCCTTGGTATACATCAAATTCCGTGGATGTGCTCTTTTGGTGAAGATCTCCATCGAACCCGCGATGCGAGTACAACCTGTAATGAACTCACCTTATGTTTTTTATCCAGTTCTTTCGCGCTTTGGGGTCTTGCGGAAATCTGAAGAAACTGCAAGGGTCTTTCACCGCGCGATGGTTACAACCAGGTATACGAAGCACCCTCGCATAGCGCGAGTCCGCAAACAAAATTTGGGATCTCTACCGATCGCCTGAAGTGCTTTTCTCACTGGTGCAATGCGATCTTTTAGCAGACGATCGACGTCCGGACTTTCGATAAACCATATTTTGCATCGCACCCCACTATGAATTCTTATAAGTGTCTGAAACTCATTATATTTCAAACAAACGCGATGTAAGAATATCGTCTTTATTCACGCGATTCAAACGACGGCCCCGGTTTGGCCGGTCGGCGTGCGGCAGACGGCATACTTCTTGCATTCGTCGTCTGCTGCAGGCATCTTGAGGACCGGAAGTTGCAGTCGTACATATTTCAGAAACGAGCGATTACCGGCACACTTCTGTCGAAACATATATGACATTCAAGCTTTCTACATCTGTGATTTTTAGAAGTTTAAATCCTACTCCTGATTTTTGAACGGTCGGGTTTTCGTAGCGAAACCGAGCCACATGTATTCGTCCATAACAACGACCCTAGCAACGGTTTGTTTGGACCCATGACGTCACACTTACGGAGTCAATGTGAAATACCGGTTAGTTGTTGCAGCCCAGCTATCTGGGTAGGCAACGGTGTGTATATGGGGGAACTTGGCTAGACTTTGCTATGGTGGGATGCGATAACGTGGCTGGAGGTTGTCTGATTGAATCCAGCTGGCTAATGACAGAACATCACCTTGCGCCCTCGAAATAACGAGAATGAAGACTGCGGGGTGTTAGGATCGAGTTTCCACAACGAAGTATATATGAGTAGTTTAATGTCGTCTATGCAGGTAACCTCAAGGCATTTTATTGCTGCATCTTGAGTGGTGGCATGTGCACTTTTCCATAGCCTTCCCATGCCATGGGGCTTGCAGTGAGAGCCCAATCGGAACACCTGCACCGTGTTGAAATCGGTCCTCTTGTCGTAGACGATGTAGTAATAAACATAAACGTGACGATGAGTGAGATACAAAGCCCTCGAGATTCACACTCGCAATCTACTGGCTTCATAAATAAAGATTCTGGGGGAAAATCTGAAGCTCACTAAAAGTGTAGCCACACTTGCGCAGCAGCTTCTTGCGTTCATGTCACACATATTAAAATTATTTATTAATTATTTGTTAATTATTTCAATAATTTACCTTTAATATTTTATTTATTTTTACTATCAATTTATTTATTAACAAGTTATTAACAATTTATTATTAAAGTGTTAATAACTTTAACAATTTAAAATTAGCTGCTTACGGCAGCTTTTTTCCTTGGGCCCCACCATCATAAAGGATGAAATAAAAAGTATTATTATTGTTAATATTATTATTATTAATATTAATATTAATATTATTATTATTATTATTATATTAATGTTGTTGTTGTTGTTGTTTTGTTTGTTGTTGTTTGGTTTTGTTGTTGTTGTTGTTGTTTTGTTGTTGTTGTATTGTTGTTGTTGTTTTGTTGTTGTTGTTTCGTTGTTGTTGTTGTTTCGTTGTTGTTGCTGTTTCGTTGTTGTTGTTTTTGTTTCTTTGTTGTTGTTGGTTGGTGTTTCTTTGTTTCTTTGTTGTTGTTGGTTGTTGTTTCTTTGTTGTTGTTGTTGTTTGTGAACCTGACGACGACGCAGTGATAGCCAGACAACCGTAGCATTTCGGAAATTGTAATGCGGTAAAAAAACAGCTCAGAACTCACTCATGCACGACGTTGGTTTCTAAGAACTTTCGCCCATACCCTTGGCGGTTGCATACCCTGAGTCAGCGGGCAATCCAAAAATGCACCAGGTCGAGGGTACGTCAGCTGCACGCTAGCATGAGGTTGTGCGAAAAGGTCTATACTCTCTAGAGCTGCGCTTGAAGTAAGATTGGAGAGGCGGAAAGGAGGAGACGTTTGTGGAATATGGGTTATGCTACGTCCCTCGAGGAGCCGTCCGCCGTAAATGTTGGGTCGTTCCACAGAAAGGATATGCAGGAAAGCGGAAGCAGTCCCGGAATTCAGAAGACAGCGCCTCGGCGTTGGCTCTGCTCGGCGAGCGAGCGACGAGAAAGGCGCGGCTCGGGTGAAAATGGTACGGGAGCACGGAGCATGTGTAATTAGGGACAACTAAAATGCAGAAAATAACCCCTTCAAAACAAAAGAAAAAGGACGCTGTAATACAAGAGGCAGGAAAGTCGCAGGGAGTCATTTCGGTTTGTAAAATGACGACCTTATCTTCGCTTCGCTTTTGTCACCTCTTGATAAAGGTTGTGTGACAAAGACCGGTCAAAATAATAAATCCACCATCGTTTAAAAAACGTAGTGTTTCTTTAAATCGTAAGCTGTAAACAAAATTTATCATATAAAAAAAAAACCAAGAAACGTTAGGAGAAGAATGAGGTACGGTAGGTGAACATGCTGAAAAACAGCTCTCAAAGGAACAGGACAAAAGGAACATGAGATTAAGATGTGTATTCATTTTGTCCTGTTCTTTTCAACTTGTTCAACAATCGAAAACTAGCCCGGCTTACCACATTGCACGGCATGTGGGTGCGTTATTTTGCAGTGGCTAAGGTAATGATCTTTCATTGAGGATATTTTCTATGCATTAGGGCCAGACTTGTACACGTTACTGAAAAATAGTAAGGAATTACATTTACAATTACTCAATGTTGAAATGTAATTAATTACAATTACAATTACCCTCCAATAAAAGTAAGTGACCGTTACCCCAAAAAGTAATCCGTTACTTTCGTGGCGTTACTTTCAACATTATTGCCCTCAAGTAAGAAACAAAAAGAAGAGGGTTATTCAAGTTCTTATTGTTGCAACCTGTTCCATTTAATGACCTTGAGTATTTTGAGCACCGGCTGACTCTCCAAAGTCTCGTCAGACATTTTGCGTTATTTCTTACTTAATATGTCGACTGCTACGTTGAACACTCTTTGAACTGAAGCACTGCATGGGAGTGCCATATTGTGCCTCACGAATGCTTTATGCTCTGCATTGAGCTTTTTCAGCAAAGCAATGTACTATATTTACCTCGAAGATAGAGCAAAGCTTCCTCGTTGCGGCCGTTGCCTGATATTCGAGAGTTTTAGTAAATCGTTCTGATACATCCGATACCCCCGATAACGGTGTAATGCATGAGCAAAGGCGGCGGCAGAGTTTCGTGTATCTTTATCGGTGTCATTGGGACGATCTTCTAAAATTCTCCATTGTCGAAATCGCGAAGCTGTAAAAGTCATCATACATCTAGCCAAAACTAAAATAAGAATTATGTCCATCTTACTATACCGGCATATATTGCCAGACAATAGCAAAACATAGTTGTAACATTAAGGTGATAATTCAATCATAAATAAGGGTTGGCTCAATATTCTTCTTCCTTTGGTTCTGATTAGGACGTTGGTGAATAAAAAAAAGTTTCCAATATATAAATATAAGCAATAAAAAAACGGACACTCATAGCAACAATTAATTAGGACGGTGGTTAAAACAAGGACATATAAACGCACGTTTGCCGTGAGCACCTTTCTTGGTGCTGTTCAAAAACGCACGGAGCGCACACCGGCTGCAGTTCACTTCGGTGTTCTCCAGATAGACGTCAGCTGATGCCACGGGCAGCGAAGGGCAGAGTACTAAGTAAGCCGCGCTATGGCCCCACTCACGAGTTTCCCTCTCTCCTCAAGCCAGAATATCAAGTTACCTGAGCCACCATTATGTTTTATTCGTAAGATAAAGATAAGATGCGTCCTGCTGGGGTCAGTACAGGAAGAAGAAGAAAGGAAGACTGTCACCATTTTCGAAGGGCTCGCAAAAAGCTGACTCACAAAAATGATGACTGAGATGCAGATAACCTGGCTTGAATTCACGAATAAAGTGGGCCAACCCTAGGAGTTGGACTACAAAAAAGTAAGTAGCTTTTAAAACAGGGTCAAATAAGGTGAAAGAAACAGAAAAAAATACATCCTGTTTTCTAAGGGAAAATGCTAAGTGTGCAGCAACAAACAACCATGCATGCTTGTGGCAATAACACCTTCACATATTATCACATCTCTTTTAGTGGATTTTAGGGTAGACGGAGCATTGTCTAGTGTTGTGACATTATGAAAATGGTTGTAGTCACTATAACCGAGAAGGACATTGGCAATTCTTGTCTGTGCACTTACCGCCTCGAGCTTCTCGAAGAGACATACAATCACTTAGTGTCCTCTCCCCGCCTTCGATCGCAAAGAAAAAACAAAGGGACTAAAAAAAGCGGATATTACTTGCCCCCCCCCCCTTTTATTTTTGTAGAAATGTTCATTTGGATTTATTGATATTGTTGTTAGCGTCTAAAAAAATAGATTCAGGGGCTTGGTGTTGCAAAAAAAGGCTTTGCGGAACTGAAGAGTGCCAAGCCTCCCTTTGCGCTGGTCAATTCGCGTGACAGTGTCACTGCGCTCGACTTTACACCCCCTCCCCCGCCCCCCCAAAAAAAAAAAGAAAAAGAAAAGGCTTGCTTTAGAAAAGGAGGGGGGGGGTGGTCTTGACAAAAAAATGTAACGGATTACAAGGAATCCGTTACGTAAAAAATGTAAGAAAATTACTTTAAAATTACTCTAGAAAATATGTAATTCATCCGTTACAAAATTACAGATTAATGTAAGGGATTACAAGTAATTTCGTTACTTGTAACGGATTGCGTACAAGTCTGAATTTTAGGGCCACGTTTTTTTATTCGTCTTTTTATTGGCTCCCAGGATTTTTTGAACTGATCGTGCAAATTTTCTGTAGTAGTATTTCCCTTTCGGTCATTATCAACAATCCTGAATAAGGAGAACGCTAGTTTTCGGCCGGGCAACTACACTAAATCTCTCAAACGACCTAAGCCTAATGTTCATAGTATGACATATTCAAGTATAAAATTTAACCGCGATACGTGAAGCATTTGAACGCACCTTGGGAGCGGGATATAGAATTATCCTAATACACAATATGTCAAAACTGTGAGGCCTTTCGTTACAGCGAAAACGACACCTTCTTCGCACGAAAAAAATCTATAACGTTTTAGCTCCTTTTAA
This sequence comes from Ixodes persulcatus, assembly GCA_013358835.2. Classification (NCBI taxonomy): domain Eukaryota; kingdom Metazoa; phylum Arthropoda; class Arachnida; order Ixodida; family Ixodidae; genus Ixodes; species Ixodes persulcatus. The sequence continues at coordinate 4,703 of JABSTQ010000007.1, read as the reverse complement.
CGCAGCATTTTTACCTACAAATTAAAAAAAAAAATGCTCTACGATACAAAACGTAGGATTTCCTGCTTGTATGTAGATAACGCTCGTACCCCCTTCGACTCCAAAACTCTTCGTCGGTAAGTAAAAAGCTTGTGTCAATTTATCGTATTATGCCTGAGCACAAAAAATAAGGAATCAGTTTCCTTCAAAATTCCATTTCCTTTTTTCCGAAAAGCAGAAGTCTTTCCTGAAGTATTTTAAAAAAATGCTCCTATTTCTGTCCTTGCCCGTGTGGAGTGAGTTAATCCCACCTCGCCTCCAGTTTGCATAAAAGAGAAGAGGTCTTTCTTTCGCTCGTCCACAAAACAGGAATGGCGTAGTGAATAAAACAGCGAACAAAAAGACAAGGACAGAGAGAAGGAAAATGCGCAACACGCAAGCGCTGGCATTTTGTTTGCTCGACGAGAGTGGCCGTGATTCCTTATTTCTCTCCTGGGACTCAACCGAAGTAGCTGCCCTTGAGAAAAATGGCGGCGGTGGGTCTCTGGAAGCACGGAAGATCATCATAAGAAACACGTTGCGCGTCGATAACGGGAAACGAAAGCAGTCGGAACGAATTGAAAGTGGCCGCATTCATGCGAGTCATTCCCTTCTCGCTTACTTACTTTTTTTTCTTTTCCATTGTGTTAGATATTCAGTAGTTGTTTTTTTTCGAACATGGAAGCGCAGGTGTTCGCTCGCTGTTTCTTGTCTAGATCGCAAATAAAGAAACTGCGCAGGAAGTAATATTACAACAACAATTACTTACAATGAAATGGTAAGTTCCAGGGAAAAATGAATGTTAAAGAAGATAAATTTTTACAGTGTAGTACAGTTGCAGTCTAAAAAAACTCATTAGCATTGTTGGGGCATTGTTTCAAGGATAATTGCTAAAGAGGTGGCGCTCAGATGTCATCCAATATTTTTGTTCACGCCTGTGTTAACCGTGTAAAGAGTATTGACTCATAAACCTAAATATAAAAGTGCTGCTTGTTTGATCACAAAACATAAGTGAAAAACTCCTTTTTTCTTACGTGTAGTGTTTTGTTAAAATGTATGTGATTGTATTTTTCTTGAGGCCAGAGCACCCCTTCACGGATTCCACCTGACGTCTTGCTTTACGACACAATAGAAAAAACAAAAACAAATAATCCACGTGTCTTAAAAGCGGGATCTAAAATTACAATCCGGAACTAGAAAGAATGTCACCAGAGCCACTGTTTTTTTTTTTTTTTTACTTTACTTTCTGAGTGTGTGTGTCAATCATGGTGTCTTGATAAACTTTTAAAGGCCGTTCATGCATGCACCGGAGCGCTACAAGCATAGTCGCTGACCTCGAGCTAAGCGCGTGCTGACGGGAGCATTCACCAGCTTAGTATCGCACCGTCAAAAGTTTTTACTGATGGCAGACGATATGTAGCTGACGACAAGTGAGCACCGCCACATCAGTGCTTCGCTGCATGTGAGAACCGTCCTTTTATGTTGTATAGGTCTGTGCCCAAATGTTAAACTAAACCTAAAATATTTAACGGCAGAACGGCATTATTCCCACTGGTCAATAAGCAAGGCTCTTTTCATATTCCCAGAAATGCCACTAGCCTCACTAATACGTATCATCACTGAATGCATGTTCATGAGAGGTTAGTGATATAGATGCTGCGTGTCATCGACGTATAGAAAGTGAATATTTCTGCCTTGTCTTCCTTTTTTAAGCTTTCCAGCCGATCAGAAGAAATAATCGAAGAGAAACCAACATCGCAAGGGCTCAGAAACAATGTTAAAAAATACAAAAGAGCTCAATATGTAAACATAAAACAGCTCGCCTCGGTAGCTTCTTGCAGTGCATTTTTAATCTACTGTATATGAACGTAAATTTGTTGCTTGTAAAGGTTTTTGCCATAATCGGAAATAAAAAAAAAACAAACCTCGATGGCTTTGAAGCAAAGCTTCGGCGGACGACTCGCCAGGTGGGGGGTTCGAATCCCGTCTGAGCCAGGTCGAAATTAGTCCCAAGTTCTCCGCTGGGGCGTGCCAGATGCCCTTCATTGGTTTGGCAGGAAAAAAAAAAAAAAAAAAAAAAAAGCTACTCGGATTTTGAAGTAAGAAACCAACAGAAAGCGCGAGAGGTCATATGGTTTTATTCATTCGCTTCCAGGTTATCTGGTTTTCTTGATCGGACTTTATGGGGCTCTAAACGATCAGATTAAAAGGCAACTCAAATAAATGATTCGACAGTGCGTCTTCGGTGTGTGCTAAGATTATTGCGCAGACAAAAAAAGGGAACCATTCAGTCAGCAGCATTATTTGCTTTGTCGCGTTGTATAAACCCTTAAGGCGAGTGGCAAGCATTGGAGAAGACAAAGAGGGCATGAGGAGGAAGGTGATACGGAGCAAAAAAGATATAAAAAAGCGCCCTTTACAAAAAAAACAAAAAAAAAAAAAAACACACGGTCGACCGCTTTTTTAGCGCTTTCTTTCCAGCCTCCCCAAAATAACTGCACTGTTCGCAAGTTCGGCTTTGTCGGAAGATGCTGAAGCAGAGCGGCAAAGCCCAACTTCCCTGTCCTTCTCCACGCATGGTTTTGACGAATTTTCTCTTTATTAGGGCGCCTGGGTGATTAAGACCGCTCGCAGAATTCGGACTCACGTGTAGGGTATTTTTGTTTGAGTTCTATACTAACCAGGAAGGAAGTCATATAGTCGGATTTGCGTAGACGTCAGATTGCAGTTGGGTTACGCACTTTCGTGTATCTCCAGACTCGACCAAACTAATATCTGCAGGATTAGTGACAACGAAGCGAAATTTTTTATTGGGAGCTATATTTACAATTTTATATCCAGGTATGCGTAATTATGGTATTGAGGTTTCTTTTCTATAGACATTCTCGTAAATAATATTTGTATGCTCGTGACAGTAAAGTGTGGTTTGGTCTGCGATACTGTTGATCATATGTGTGTTTCTCGGTTTATTGACTTACGTTTCATTCGATGTACCATAAAAGTGTATACAAGTAATATTTAAAATGATAACTGCTCCAATGAAAGTTTAAGAAAAAGAATATACGACGAAACTAATTTATGGTAAGGTTAGCTACGTTTTTAGTGAATTATTTGTGTTTGCGTATTTGTAGTATGATTGATTTTATTGCTAGCTTTATTGTCCATGGAAGCTTCGGTAGCTGGAAGTTGGAACCTGAGGCGATAGAGGCATTCGTGTTCGCTCGTGCGTTTTTCTGGGCACTCGAAGCATCAGCCGCTAGAATCGCGACATCCACACGAGACCCAGGCTTCCGCGATGCAATTTGCTGCCACTTTGGACATTTTTCGACGCGTAGTTGGGATACGAAACTAAAACACACCAGTTGAAGACGCGTGTCAGGCGCCGTATATCAGAGCGCCTAAGCGGTAGCCAAGGATCTGTCGGATAATACAAGCTTTCTTTGTTTAGAGGAGTGTGCTACTCTGGTTTTTGCATACGGGGTCCTCCTTTTTGTGTCTGTTTTCCTTTTATTTTATGTTGGATTATATTTAATGTAATTTTATGTAGTCTAAGCAAGATTAACTGGAGGACTTTGCAGGAAGTGACCTATAAAATTATGTTTTGTGTTTTTTCTCTTTATGTTTTATTTATGACGGCGCCATTCGCGATCAACGCAGTGACAAGGCACATTGCGGGGCCGATGAACTTCGAAAGGGAGCGTGTGCGGCGCACACAAAAATGTAATGTCGATTCGCGCGTTCGCCAATTAACAATTTAGGAGAGGCTCTAAGACTAGCGGTACCGCTCAGATTCAAACAAGAAACCTGCGTGTGGGCCGACAAATCCAGGCGTGACTGAACTACGAATGCTCGACGGCCACTCGAATAGTAATTCTGAATGTGAAAGTGAGCTTAGAGTGCACAAATAAAGTGTGTATTCCACTTTGATTCTGAAGACGTGACCTCTCTGCAAATAACGTCTAGTTTTTGGTCTGGCTAGTTGACAGAAATGTATTATAGCTATGTCGAATGAAACCCGCTAAGACAAGGCAAAAGAGAAGAAACGACTGTGATCAAGCGTGAAAAAATAAATTATACAGTGTCAACCTATTTAAGGGTACCACAAGAATGGCTTGATGCCTACTGAAATCTTCTTTTTTGTGTTTTTTTCTAATATTTATTTGAATTATCCCAATGTTTTTGTTTAATGGTGTTATTACCTCTTATTCCTACCCCCTTTGCAGCACCGCCCAGGTTCCACAATTCGCTTGACAACTTCCCGATCACAATTCATTACCACAGCTTTTCCGCGCTTTTTGGAGCGAAGGATCTCCGTGGACAGTTTTCAGGTTGTCGCGGTTAACGTACAGTAATCGCAATAGGTCTGCGGCACCAAGGTATCACTCCTAGGTTCGATCTGCGCCCTGTATGTTCCTCTTCATGAGCATCGTACCGGTCGTACCAAACAGGTCAAATATTTTATCGACTGCTTGACTCCCGTTTTCAATACCCTAGATTCAAACGACCTTCTGCTGTACACTCATTCCACCATCTAACTTGCTATTCGCTTAGCACTGCTTGTGCCCAGACCCGAAACCTCAAAGCAATTGGAATCATCGCATATAAGAGCAAGAGCAGGGAATTTGGCAAACCTACCAAGCTGGGTTTTGCTGCATCTTTCGTGGATCTAGAAACACCCTGTTTTT
>JABSTQ010000006.1:0-33321 GCA_013358835.2 Ixodes persulcatus | reverse complement strand
CCTTTGTGCGGTGCAGTCGCGGCCGGTTTCGTCGTGAAACGGCCCGAATACATCCATGCCAAATTTCGGTAATGGTCGTTTATTTCGTCGGAGTCCATGGAATTATGTGCTGTGTTTGTTGGACACGTTTCGACAAAGAGCTGCTCATCGGCGGCCGTGACACTTCGCTAAATGTGATCGACCGCCTTCACCTCGACATTGTGTTTCCGTTTGTGTGCGCTGCCCGAATCGGATTACGCATCTATCACGAAAGTGCTGTTCATCGCGACCACGAAACTTCCGTTGAATGTGAGCGACCGCCTTCATCCTCGACATTGTGCTTGTTGATTGTTCTGTGCTGCCCGAATGGGATTATGCATCTCTCACGGATTACATGAGATCGCTCTTTATGTGGTAAGTACTCTGCAAGCATGCTTCTGATAGTAGTCCTGCTTCCCTCTCAATAGAACATTTTACTGTTACAACATGAACTGCCGCTTACGTCCCAAGAAACTCCAGGTCGTTCTGTCTTTGCCAGCCTGGCAGTTTTGTCTACGTCACCAGTGCTAGAAACCATAAATGTCGCAAGAAAAGTAAAGTTGGAGATTGAACTAGGGCCTTCGGTTGTATAATTTAAAGGGGTTATGAAACAATATCCGGTTGGAATGTTCATAACCTTACACGCACGGACCACCACTGGCTCGGAAGCGTCTTGGTCGTGGTGAAATTGCGAGGATAAAGGGGAACTATTTCTTTCAGTCTTGCCCGCCAAGTTTGATGACGTGCGCGTGAACGTAGCTTTGCCTTTTGCAAGCTTGTAATTGTACGCACTTGCCCGCATAAGCAGAGGCATGGCTGCGGCCAGATGACCTGCTTGGAATCGTCTATAGAGAATTCAGGAGAACCTGGTAGAACCTTGAGAGAAAAATAAAAAGTGAACCAGGCATATTTCGACTCCTTTGCAGTCATCTTTCGTGCACTCTTTTGGGTTATTACACCCTACTTTATGGGTGTTGGTAATCGCGTCTTTTTTTTTATTTTCCTTTCTGGTGGTGGTACACCCAATTTAGAGGGCGTACTGAGCAGTGATAACACCCTAATAAAAATGTGTACAGTTAATCATACCCTATTTTAAGGGTGTTCGAATTAACGCCGTCCTTTTGGGGTGCTATGAAAAACGCCCTTTTCTTAGGGCGTTTGCTACACCCATAAGGGTGTTAGTTATAGGACAAGCCATTTACACCCTAAAGGGTGTGATAATGTTTAGTGTGTACGCTCACTCAACAGAGACGGTAGGCTTTCCAGGTGGTCAATGAAAGTCCATCATCTTTGCGCATGTGCGGTGTTATTCTTTTTTTTTATATGCTTACTTCAGTAAAGTTCAGTTGCAAGTTACGCCTCGTCCAGTGTACTTTTCTTTTTTTTGTTCCTGTATTTTTTTTGCGTATTTAGCGTCATGCATGTGTACCAACTAGCTCAACTTGCGGTGTTAATACGGTCTATCCCCGGCGTTTCATTATAATTGCTGACGTGGACCACAACTTCATGCAAATTTTACGATTTCAAGCATTTCACCTTACATGGGCGTGAATTTCAGAAGTTTATAGAAACCCTAAAATGCTTATTTTTTCTTACAATATGCCAAGCACCTTGAAGTGGAACAGAAAGATGGTTTCTCATAAAGGTAATACAAGTGATTGCTTAAGATACCAAAACATTTTTCACAAAAGTTATGATTAAAATAAGAACACCGACTTCACATAACAAGAAAAACAACTTCATTAAACGTTTCGCCTCCCATGCGGGAGGCATCATCAGTACATACACAGGAATGAGAGAGCTTCGGTCAACGCAGTCCTATTTATCGGGAAGGTCCATATAAGCTTCCGGGAGGGGGCCACGGTTCTTGTTGCACGCCGTCTTATCTCCGCGGATGAAGCATGACTCAAGTAGTTTGCGTGGGCCTCACCTATACTCCTTCGCCAAGGTCGTCGCGGCTGTGAAGTCAAAGGTGTGTCCTGTTGTTATGCTGATAATCTTTTTATCACTAAGATCATAATTATTAATACGCAGGAGCATCAGATTTACGCATGAATGATCAACTAAAATGTTTTAGGCAGAATAAAATCATGCTTTGTTTTAATAGCTCACTTGGCATAAAAAAAACGCAAAATAATTTACCCGAATGCACACGTGCTCATGATTCACTTATCTACTCTACCAAAGATTGACGCAGTTAAATCTCTTCTGGTGGATTTGTCTTTCGGCCACTTTAGTCTCTGCTCAGCTGAACGAGTAAAATTACGATGCCAGAGTGCTACTAGCTTGGCCACATTTCTTGCTGAAAATAATAGGCCTAGCACACAAAACAGAGCATGGCGCCATGGTCATGTGAGTGCGGAAACGGTTGCTAGGAAGCAGAGCTAGTGTGTACTAAAACTCTTACGAGAACGGCCATATCTCCGAGCCTCCTGGTATTGACGCGCACCATACTAAACAAGAGTGTTGTACCATCTTTCGCGTTTGCTTACAGTCCTGAACCCTACGATCTGAAGCCTAATGGCCATTCCAAATGATTCATTTTAATACGAAAATTTTGGTTCATCTAACTGCATTTTCACGAGCAGTATTACAACAACGCTAAAGCCATCCCTGCCATCTCTTTAATACAGCGGGAAAACAGAGGGAATGAAGAGGAAGCTCCATGGAGCGAATTTGCGGCGAAGGACCGGTGACCTCAGAACCATTGTATATGTCAGCTTTAGCTGACGGAGTTGCGCTACGTTTTTCTCTGCGTCACCTCTCGCCGCTTTTAGTTTATAGCGGTATTACAGCAACCGACTGAGCAGGCTTAGTGTGTACAACAACCGACAGAACCAAACAAGGCCGACATTTGACCCTGTACGGTAGTTCAACTAACAAATCCGAGCACGCGCACCACCCCTCAGAGAGGAACTCGAGGCTAGCCTTGGGGGCCCGAAACACAGAATGACCCCGACGACAGTCAGACAGCTGGCAGATGTGTGCCTCGAAGAGCGCTTCAGGGGATAGGCCCGATGATAGACGTCCGGGTCCGTCGACCCCTACGCACACACAGCCATAGCGGCAGCTGTGTGGACAGACTTCGGAGCACGAACAGCGGAACGACTCACCTTTGCATCCTCAATGACAACCGAGCTTACGGCGCTGCGTCGGGCACTGTCTTTGGCTGAAGCAGAGAGTCCGACCAAGCGCCTGGTAATCCTGAGCAACTAGAAGGCTTCACTAATCTAGCTCGCCAACCTGGACGATGCACCACCACTAGCCAGAGAAGCGGCAAAAGCAGTGATCATCTTGCAGCACCAAGAATCGAGACTGGCTTTCCTTTTGCTATCCCCCCCCCCCCCACACACACACACACTGCAGCATTGGATGGAATGAGGAGGTGGATCGCCTGGCGGCTTTGGCCCAGGGATATACGACGCTTGCCCGACCTCCAGCGGGGCTGTGTTCTCGAACGCACAACTCCTAGTGAGGAGGGTCATGTGCGTGCGACACCCAGCTCTCGAAACGGCCCCATGCCGCCCAGACTCCCCAAAAAACCTGGCGAGGAAAGTCGCCGCAGCATTGCACAGAATTCGCACAAACAGCGCCTTTTACCCCAGCATACCTGGCCCGCTGGCGCGCCGACAGAGGCAGCCGCTGCCATCACTTCGATGAGGAAAAAGCGGATGACGCGCACCTCGTCCCGTGGTGTGGCCACTTCAGCCACGAACGAGCGCCAACAGCCAACAGAAAAAAACACCTTCCGGCCGACCGTGGCCGCCGACAGCGTATTGACCAATCTTCTTATGGCGAATTCCCCTCGCAGATCTCGAGCGCGCCAAAAGCGCTCCATTTGGTGCGCGCATATTCCGCTCGCAGATATGGCTCGAGTTGGTCATCTTCCTCTCGTAGATCTCTGGCAGCGCCCGCTCCATGGAGCGCCTCAAACACCGCCAAACTTGCTCCGCCGGATTTCAGAGATCTTTGCGGAAGTTGACAGAGCGCGCTACGTCGCTTCCTTTAACTTTGCGGTGGCGCATGCGCGACGGCCGACCGGCCGCGCCGTCAACGGCGTCTAGTCGGTCGAGCTTGAACTGCTTTGATTCGTCGGTTGTTTTACGCAGGATTGTGACGGCTCGAACGCTTCTTTCTCGCGTAGATAAGGGATGCAAAGCCGGAACTGGAGCGTGGCGAATCGCAAGCGCTGACATCTGTGATCGTGAGAGGAAGAACGAGAAAAAGAACGTCCACCATCCAGAAAAGAAAAAGATCTCATCAGCAACTCACCTTTTTGATACATTTTATTTTAAACTTTTACGTATAACAACTTTGAGGGTGTACTCTTCTTTATTTTAAGCAATAACACCAGTAACTTCTTTCTTCTCCTTCTTTATAGACCGTATTAAACGTCAGTTGTCAGTTAGCGCCCTTCCTGTCTACCTCGTCCTTCCTTCCTTGTTGTTTTGCGCTATTTTAAGTCATGTCGGAAAATCGGAAGGAGTCAGACGCAAGGATAGGCCCGCTCATTTTGCCGCCACTGATTGTTTACGTTTTTACACTGCATGCGGCCGGCGTTTTTTCGTGCCATAAAGCAAGATCAGATTAGGCAACGGCCGTGCAAGTGATGGTTTGTTTGTTACCTCTGTGTTTATTAAATTCGTACCATAAATCTGAACTCCACCGATGGCAATCGCTGTGCGTGCCCCGCCGCTTTGAGGCTGCCGAAAGGTATGTGACGGGCCCGAACGCGGACGTCTTCCTCGTTATTTGTGACATGGGCTCCGTGGTATGTATAATTTCGCCCGGTCTGTGTTGTCTGTAACTTCTGCAGCTAATCAGTGACAGTTGTCAGTGGTCTTCGGAAAGATCAGTCGGCTGAGGCGTTGGTCGGCTGGTCAAGTTCGAGCAGCGGCCATTTTGAACGGGCGAGGGGGGAGCGGGGAAGGGGGGGGGGAGGCTCGCTTCAAAAACGCGAGTCTATATTCCCCTCGTCGTTTCGGAGCGGGTCCCACGGAGAGAAAATTCGCCTCCCTCCCGGATTTTGAAAAGCGCTCTAGATCTGCGATTGGAATTCAAACATTAGGCGCGCGCTGGAAAACCAGACTACTCTGCTTCTCGGGGCACCGCTCATTCCGGAGGCCATCGTCACCATCCAGGTCTGTCACTGCCTTCCTTGTAGTACCAAATCCCGCCGAATGCGATGAATTCGCGGCATCATCGGGAGTCTTTCTTTGAGCGAAACGAGGTTTTCATTTGCACGGAAAACGGTCCCGGAAGATCCTAGAGGGTCAACTCCCTCAGGAAAGTGAGAATTTGCAGTCCCTGACACCAGATTGTCGTTTTGAGGGACAGCCTAATCGGCTAGGCCTAGTGAAGAGCACGGCTCTTCACCGGCGGGTAAGGTGGCAGCTAAGCTTAACACCGTACTCGCGATCGGGTATCGGCTCTAGCGTAAACCCTGGTGACGTCAAGGGCAACGGCATATCCGAAAATTTATGCCTAGTGGAAATTTACAAGGAGATGGAAAGTTCTGGAAACGCAAGCCGGCCAAGGCCAGCAAGTTACCGTCCCTCAACGCTACAGGCGCTATGTAGAAAAAATCCGACGGCGACTGTCCCGGACGACGTCAGCGAATCGAACAAGAGATCGAGAAGGCCGAGTTAGAGCAGTCAGTGCACTGTCACTGCGGAAACCTCCGAAAATTTAGCGGAGACGCCGATGGCTGCTGTGGAGGAAAATCAGGCCAAGTTCCAAGATGACTACGACTCTGAAAGTCCATGGCAGGAAGCCTGCTAGACGAAGCGATGGAAGAAGCGGAAGGAATGAAACGTCATCTTGCGAAGCGGCTTCATCGCAGAGTCCTTATGGGGAGTCAAATAATTTTGAAGACCTCTACGTTGTGTTTATCAGAGCCCAAAAATATGTACAACGTCGCAGGCAACTCTCCGAGCACAGTGCATAAGAATATTTGCTCGGCACGTAAAGGGCCCTTGAAAAAAAAAATTGCTTTAAACAGTCTGGTAGGGAACGCGTGTCAGAAAATAAATTTTACGTGAAACAAATTTAGAGCAATATTGACGGCGAGAGATTTAATTGAAATTCTGTGCGCGAAGTCCATGACGTAAAGAGTCGTTCCGCAATGGCCAGATCGGTCGTGAAGGCGAAGCCGATCCACCACTCCTCCACGCGCCCGAAATGCCGAGAGAGAAAATAAGTGGAAAGGAGGTGACTGCCAACTAAATCGCGTCTGGCGTCGTCAATACTGCTCTAATTTTTTTGCGTAAAATTAATTTTTTGACACGCATGTCCCAGCCAAAATTTAAAAAAAAATATTTTCTTTTTTTTTGCAGGGGTTCCATAAGACCAGCCCCGAGGGAGTTGCAAGGCATAGAGTTCCTACTTTGCGAATGAATGAGACGAGCAATATTATTGCTGTAACGATTAAAACCAGAGGGCACGCTGAAGCTTTCGTGGCGGTCAGGCATTCCAAGGCACCTGACACGGAGCTCCAGGTCCTCGCCCACGAGGTACCACCCAGCGACAAGTGCCGCGGTGTGGTACACGGCCTGAACCCTACAAAAAACACTGCGCAACTCATGGCGGCAACGGAGTGAAGGTCTAACGAGATCATTTTCGCCAGGATACTGTGCGGCGAAGGCCTGGCTCCCGTTTCATTTCAAAGCAACCGACCCCAGGACGGGTTTGTACAACAATTGCATCACCGGAGTTACGCTGTACAAACCAACAACTACGGTATGTAGAAAATGTCAAGGCCTCGAACACAAGGCTATCGTTTGCACAAGGAAGCCTCGCTACTCGGATTGCGGGTGCATTGCGCAAGAACGCCACGTGTGAGAAAGAGTGTACTGTGCCAACTGTCACTCTCACAAGTACCTATACTTGGCGACAATTTTTCTTGGCAATAGAGTGGAGATGAGGAGAGCCCTCACACAGCTTTATTCAGCGCTCAAAATGGGAGAGGTAACGCGTGCGTGTACCTTCCACTGCATTGCCCAGAAACGTTGTCGCCGAGTATAGCAATAGAACCCAGGTGCCCGGCCAAAATCAAAGCAAATCAAATACTGCAAAAAAAACGACCGAAAATTGCAAATTTATACAGGAGCCAGAAAGGTCTCCTTCCACTAATAAGAAGACGCCGAAAAATCGTCACGTGAGGATTGAAGAGTTCCCGCCACTATGCGGCGCGGTTCGCAACATTACCGCAGCCGTAGTCGGTCTAACTCCACGAAGAGATGGCCTGCTCAATGGCCGATTAACAAATCTCCTTCTGGGTCGGGCAGCAGAAGAAAATGAACCAGAAATAAAGATTAAAGGTTACCTTGATCGTCCATTTAGTCCCGGGTACGCCGACGCTGTCAAGAACAACAAGAGTTACTACTTCGATTATGAGTCTGAGATGCGGCCCTGGCAGGGTGAACCTAAGGCCATCGAAGCTGCGGAGAACAGGAAGACAAAGTCGCCCGCCTTGAGCAAGAACATTTTAACCCCAAGAAAGAGATCGAGTGGGAAAGAAGATGCACGAAGCTAGACGCAATACCAATAGACGCCATATCAAAACCTCAACAACACGAAGGATCCACGCGAGGGCGAATGATAATCTGTCGCGGGAAGCAATCGGGAGGCTGGAAGCTTATCAATTGAAGGTTTATCGAGTAAGGACAGGAAGACCCGTGAAACAAAGGTCAATGGTGTCGAGCACTCTGCTATGTGTGAAACCTCGCAGGCTGCTCTCGCCCAGATGCAACCGCATATGCAACAGCAGATGCAGCAGCCGATAGAGCAGCAGATGGAAATTGTCATGCAGCAACTGGCCGCGCTGCAACGCGCGCCACCTTCGAGCAGCGTTCTAGCTCAACAACATATCTGCTTGCCCTGCAAGCAAGCCACTGGGGATCCTGAAATGGAAATGCAACAGCTTCTAAGACGCAAGCCAGAGTTACTACGGAGAATTCAAAGTATGAAATTGAGCGTACTGCTGCAACCAGAAATTAGGTCAAATCAAATACCCCTACCTGTTATTGACCTGCACTGCTCTCCATCGAATGGGCATATCGACAAGAAGACGCCGGGTCAGAAAACGGTGCTAGTGCAAGTGGGAATATATGCACATCAAAAACTTGCCCATATTATCATCGGCAAATAAAAATGGTGCTCTACCACGCAGAAGGTTGAGGTCATTAGGCAAGCACTCTCTGTGACACAGCGAAGACTACCTTTGGTCTCGGCATAAGCAGGACTTTCCATGCACACGGCTTCACATGTATCTTGTATCTTAGGAAGGAGAATCTGGAGGACTATAAGATTCTGGAAGGTGATTTGAACAGTGACATTGAAGATTTGGCTTCGAGCAGAGAGGGGAAGAGAAGGGCAAATATCGTGGGCACCATAGATGCGGTAGAGGTATCGTTGCCTAACGACCTAAGAAAGCACACAACGTATGAAAAATCAAGGAGATATCAAGACTTTATTATTGACGTCACTCTCATTTCTGCTGGTGCAAAGGACAGCTACGAATGGAATGTCATCGACGACGCTTGGAGAAGCGATCACTTTCCGATCGTCATTGAAGTGGCTATGGGCAGTAAGGCCTCAAAGACCAAGAAGCAACCTAATACCATAATGTGGGACAAGATTCGTGGTTTCTTGTAGATGAGAATAGGAAACTGGGGCTGGACAACCATGCTGCGGCTCTCAAGGCTGCCACGAAAGTTGTTAGAAATGTGGGACAAGTCTCTTTGGATTCTTTCCCTTCTGACAGGTACCTACTCTCTCAATCTCTGGAACAAAAGAACCAAAATGCCCGCCAAATACGGAAGATACATGAGCAAGCTCTTTCTTGAGGGGGGGAACTGCCTCATGGAGGAAGCCTAGACGTACTCCAGTTCATTAGGATCTGAAAAGTGGATGGAGTACTGCGAATCTTTCGACAAGAATACGAACTTGGGAGCCGTTAGGAGAATGTGAAACTCCATGTTTGGAAGGAAGGAAGTGGTAAGTCCGGTGTATCTAGCCGCTCTCTTGTCAAACGAGCCGACGGTGGAGATATTGGACAAGGATTGTTGTACCCTCTTTCCCCAACCAACTGACAAGTCTGAAAGAGATCTGTATGAGTCCACTTGCAAGCCCTATGATGTCATTCGAACTGAAGATGAGTCTTTCACCAAGTGGGAGTTAAAAGCTGCGATCGAGCAGTTGCGAATGAAAAGTACGCTGGAAAAAGATGAAGTGCACCATGCTCCACAATGCTCCGAACTCTACTAGAAGGTATATCCTGGACTGGTTCAACCGAATTTGGGAGTCTGGTGAAATAACCGATGAGTTGCGTATAGCCATTTTCACATCGATTCCTAAAATTGGCCAGCCAGTAACGGACCCGAGGAATGTGAGATCCAAATACCTTACTTCAATTATGTGCAAGCTCATGGAGAGAATGGTGCTGTCGTGGACTCAACACAATGAAAACGCCAAAGGGGTTTTCCATCCAACACAGAACGATTTCAAGTCCAATCGCAGCACACATGATAGATAGCCTGCACATAATATTCAAAGGCGTTGTGGACGTAGAGAGGACGAGAAAGAAAATCCGACTGATCGTGTTAATGGACATAAGGAAGGTCTTTGACAATGTTCCGCATAAGTCGGTTATCGAGAAATTGCAAGTGCGAGGTTTGCATGGGAGGCAAATCGATGTTGCAAGACTTTCCTCAGATGAAGAAATTACAAGAGCAGAGCCGGCTACGTAGACGACGCCAAGAGAAGGAAAGAGAGAAGGAAGCTGGAGTCCCACAGGGAGCAGTGCTCTCGCTACCCCCTTTAATTAAGTAATGGCTTTGCTAGTGTGGAAACTCCATGAGATACCCGACTTGAATGCAACGGCATATGCGGGCGATATCGCTATAGTGACGTGTAAGGAAAACCATGAACAGCAGGTTGCTTGTCTGTAGAGGTGATTAGATACCATTGCTTCTTACCATGAACTGGTCGGCATGGCTCCGGCTACAAAAAATACCAAGTACACTCATTGCCTTAAGTAGGGGACGCGTAGCCAAGCAGCTCGACGTCAAATTTTCGGGGGCACCCCACTAGGCCGAAACAGAGATCAAGATCCTATTGGTGAATTTCGTGTACGGTGTAAACCTCTTGGACACCTGGCTCAAGGAGCGCCTGGTGAAATGAGAGATGGCACTCAACCTGGTAGGGAGAGCCTCTGGTAAACTTGGTGCATCAGGGGAGAAAACGGCTAGGAAGCTTGTCGACGACACCCTGGTGCCCAAAATGACGTATGCGGCGAGATTTTATCCTTTACGTAGAGGACAGATTTTGAAGTTTGAGGCGATGCTCAACGAACCATGAAGGGTCATCCTTGTGTTACCCAAGACCACTAGAAAAGAAGAGCTGAAGAAGTGCCTGTTTCCTTTGAAGTTTATGGATTTCTTGAAATTCTTGAAACAGCAGGAGACAGCTCACGAAACAAGACGAAAGCACACGGCTGAGGGGCGTGAGATTGCGGGATTCCTTGGAGTTCTTGTCCACAAAAAGGAGCCTATCCCTCTCCCTCTCCCGAGGGCTTCATGGGATGTTATTCACCTTGCCAATGCCTCTAAGCCTGTGCCCAAACAATATAAATACTCAAAGGCATCAAAAGAGGAGAAAGCATTTTGCACAACAACAAATCGAGGAAGTGGGGGAACTACTATTTCACGAGGAGATGACGGTAGCCTACACTGACGCCGCTGCCACAAGATATGGCAGGGCGGTCTCTCTATATTCTTCTGGCGACAAAAGTATCAAGGATGGCATCTGAAGCCAGTTGCTTTGGGTCAAAAAAAAACAAAAAAACGTTAGCTTTGGACGCGTCCAAGGGTATTTGCACATTCAAGTCGTATGACAAGGCTGAACGCAGGATAAGACATCTTGTGTTATACACGGCTGCTCAGACTGTGCTGGGGAATCTAAAGAGACTCAAGTCTGCAACAAGCCCTTTGGTGGGATTTATTTTCGATAAAGCACTGGCCTTGTACCGTGCCTATGGTACAAGTGTCAACTTAAAAGGGATTCCCGCTCACGAAGTCATCCCGGGCAACTCAGCAGCTCATGAAGCTGCTCAGAGAGAGACGCGTATTATCACGTCTCCGTTTCCCTTGGGCGGCTCAATGGTGTCCGGCGAATCAAGACGGACTTCACCCTGAAAGCACGATCCGGTGAGCAGTTTCACAAGGCGTCTAAGCAACGAAAAATAGTACTGCTGCGAGCTGAAAATGCGGCTGAATTGGACAGATATCTGATCCCCGAATGGGGCTTCTCGTGCGCAAGCATATGGTACTTCTTCGAGGATGCGATCCAGTGGAGCGGTCGCGCCGTGGTTTAGATGCATCACAGACTTAGCTCAACTCAAACGATTGAAGCCCTTTGCCCCTCCTCCTGGCGCAAGGTGTCAGAGGTTCAAGAATGAGGGGACCTTCCCCAAACTACACCAGATCCTGTGGGAAAGCAAGGCTCTGGCCAGTCAAAAAGGAGATGTCTGGAAGTCTCTTCAGGAAGATGAAGTACCCTCAAGCCCCATACATTGGACGCATCCGGCTGGGGACTCCCAACGAAGAACTAACGTTTTCAGGTAACTCTTGACTTACGTTGCTGGGGGCGAACTGGAACACTCAATATGAGGATCTTCACCTCCTCAACCATCATCTCATTCTCAAACAGAAACGAAGATGCCAGGTCTGATGGCCATCGCATTGCTAGAGTGCAGACGCCCGTTTCCGGCTAGAGCGGCGTCGGCGTAACCGCGAGCCTCCCCCCCCCCCCTCCCCGAGGACCTCGGGTTGCTTCGGGAGGACCTCGGGTACCTTCGGTGACCTCGGGAGGGGGAAGAAGTAACGTGACCCCCCCCCCCCCCCCGAGGTCACATGACCGCCCTCAGTACCCTCCCCCCCCTCCCCCTTGAGAGCTGCGCTCTAATTCGGCGTTACAGGGAGTTGTAAATGGCTTATATATCTATGGTAATTTATCTTTAATAAACACTGCACGATCTCAAACTTGAACTCGCTACCAACCACCGTCGTGCCCGCCCCCTCTCCAAGAGAGAAGGCGCGATCAGCAAAGTGTGGCGTTCGCTTCGGCCGCCCAAAACAAAATGCCCAGGCGGCTTCCCCAAAGCATGTATCTTGAAGGGTCACGTGATCGTTTTGATGGGTGCTGTGGTTTCACGCAAAGAATTGGGAGACCCCAAAAACAAAACAAAGAACTTCCCTGCGTGAGCAAAACAAAACAAAGAACTCCCGAGTGGGCTTGGTGGCAGCATGATGAACAGGCCACTGAGTTTCTTCTTTGCCCTGCAGATCGTCCAGTCGTCAGTACTTGCTGAGTCCAGTGGCATTGCAGCTTCCACGCTGTTCACTTTCCCCGAGATTCACGCTGACACCGCAGAATCCTCGTGCCCCGTCACTGACTGTCCGCCATGCGCTGATCGCTGTGACCACGTGCCTTCGCCCGATCATCTGATCGGAACCTTCGAAACGACACTGACGACACCAACTTCCGGCACCGATGCTTCAAGACCACCGCTGTGGCCGTTCGTCTTCAGTGGGCTTGGTGGCAGCATGATGAACAGGCCACTGAGTTTCTTCTTCTTTGCCCTGCAGGTAGGGTTTATTTGTGAACCTTATTGTCTTAGGTCCGAGAACCGATTTTGTTGCTGCTACCTTGCCCACTGCGTCTTGTTACACCTTGTTCTTCCTTGTTAGACTGGCTTAGAGTTTGTTTAACCCTGCTCATTCGTAGCGTCGATGTTGAGATGAACCCCGGCCCTGGTGAAGATATTCAGGCTCTTCTTAAACAAATCATGGAAGGGCAAGCAAACATTGCTGCCGACATTACCCAAATAAAAAGTAATCAGGCAACACTGCAGACTAAACTTGATGGTTTCGAGGCTCGCCTTACTGTTATTGATTCCAGTTTATCACAACTACCGGCTCTTGATAACAAGTTGCGGTGTCTTAAAGATAGAATTGTTGCTTTTGAGGTTGCCGTTGCCCAGCTGTTAGATAAGTACAAAGACCTGGAAAATCAATCTCGTAGGAACAATCTGATTTTGTATGGGTTAGAGGAAGCTCATAATGAATCGCCCACGTCTCTGCTGAACTGTCTCACCAATCTTTTGTCTTCCAAGCTTTCGGGTCTTGTTCTTCTTTAGCTTCCGTGACGGCTTTGAAGGCTGTCACGGTCTTGGTTGTAATATTGAGGGTAAAATTAGGCCTATTTTCTTACGGGTGGTTGACCACCGTGACAAAATTTTAATTCGTAAAAACGCACGAAAACTAAAGGGTACCCGTTTGTTCATTAATGAGGACTTCTCCCCACGTGTACAAAACATACGTAGGCAGCTTTAGCATGGTACGGCCGAGTTCAGACGGAAAGGCACAAAAGTGTTTCTACGTCATGACTATGCACTTGTCAGTGTGGGGGGAGTACTTGAAGTACATTGTACTTAAAGTACTACTTCAAGTAGGTTTAGGAAACTTCTACCTTACTTGAAGTACATTCTCTGAGTATGTACTTGTACTGTAGTTAAAGTATTTTTTTCTGATACTTTCTGAGGAAAGTACAATGCCCGACTTCAAAGTAAATTCCCTAGATTTGGTTTTGTTAAATTAGTATCATGAAATGATGCCTTGTTAACTCCAAAGAAATACTGGGAAGGATATTCTACTTTTATCAGAAACGTGAGTAGACGACGCATCGCTCCGTTTGTTCTGGGGGCAGCTTTCCCGTAGCTTTTTGAACTCTCGCTACTTCTCGGTCGGTCAGTACAAGCGAGGAGGGTTAAAATATTAGGTGAACAAAATTAATCATAATGTAGCACCTGAGACTGTGGAGCGGAAAAATTAAACTTTCGAGTCGAAGAAAAAGACAACAGAGGAGAACGTCGGAATGTTTTGAGACATTCTCTTTTGTCTTTTCCTTCGACATGAAAGTTCCTTCATTTTTTCGCACCCTAATCTCAAGTGTCACATTATGATTAATTATCACCAGATCGCTTGCACACTCACTGTTTTTTTTTCATTAAGAAAAGGACACTCCTCTATGAGTGGATCGCTTGCGGAAGCTACAGGGCTGACGTCATGCTCTCTACTAGTATATTTAAGTCCCTTGTGTGCAACAATCCAGTGCAAGAAGATCACTATACAGTGATGTTCAGGAATTCGGCTCAGTTCCTGAAAATACCTAAGTACTCTGTGGCCACCTTATCAAATATTCGCCGCTGTTTTTGAAAATAGGTCATGCAGCCCTGATTACTTCCGGGCAATGCATACCAGTTAAAAAATCACTGTATAGGGGAATTAAAGGGCATCATGAACGATTGTATTAAAATACTTGTACTTTACTTTGAAAGTACATTGTACTTATAGTACTTTACTTCAAGTACATTGCACCCAGTGTATTTACTACTTTACTTGAAGTACATCACGTCTGCTTTACTTTTTACTTTACTTGAAGTACCTTTTAGATGTACTTTACCCAACACTGGCACTTGTCAATAATGTTCGGTACAAATGGGAGGCGTCCAATAATTGCATTGTGAAATCTTCTCCTCTAGTTACTTCTGCGCCTGCTGAATGACATTCGCAGAATAAGCTGTTTTCCTCGTTAAATCTTAATGCCAGAAGCTTTTTCCCGAAGTCAACTGAATTTGCTTGCATTGCCTTTTCTTATTGCCCCCATGTCATATGTGTTACTGAAACCTGGTTACACGACTCTATACTTGACTGTGAATTTACTCCCCCTAATTATGATGTAGTACGTTGTGATAGATCGTCTGGAAGGGGTGGTGGCGTAGCATTATATTTTAAGTCTGGTGTCCGCTTTACTATACTTCCTTCCTTAGCAAATACAGAGTCACTGTGGTGCAAGGTGCATGTCGATAAGTTTGTCATTGTTTTTGGAGCTATTTACAGTGTTACCGGTTCTTCCGCTCAAGTGCTTTTTGATATCCATGATTTTATATTGAAACAACCTCATCCTTATGGGAGATTTTAACTTACCTGACATAAATTGGAGTACGTTAACAGTAGGCAACAGTGACAAACAGCTGTGTAATGCTCTTGTTGATATCGCTATATCGTTTGATCTCGATCAAGCGGTACATCAGTATACTAGGGATAATTAAATTCTTGATCTCGTTTTCCTTAGTTATAGCATTACTTTGTCTGGTTTTGAGTGTTCTGTAGTAAGGGTCTATCAGATCACAGTGTTGTGTTTGCGACGCTTAATATTCGTGTACTGCATGCAAATTCCAAAATTGTCTCCTTTCTGGACTTTTCCAGAGCAGATGACGTGTCCATTTTTGATTTTCTTAGTTTTTATTTTGATGAATTTGTTGCCCTAAGTAATGACTGTGACGTTGATATGTTACTCAGTAAATTCTGCACGTTAGTCAGTGACTGCATTTCGAAGTTTGTTCCAGTCAAAAGTAAAAAAAAAAGAATCTGACACGTCCTTGGATAACTAGGGAAGAGTTACAATTATCTCGCCGCATTAAGAGGAATAAGAAACTAAAGCATAGTGTTAACCCAGTGGACGTAGACCGTTTTGAATGTCTGAGGAAAACTCTTGTAGAAAAGATGGCTGCCGCAAAGGAGGTTTATTTTAATGTAACACTGACTCAATTTATGAAGTCAAATCCAGCAAAGTTTTGGAGGTCCATCCTACCCAGAGATGAAACGCCCCGTAATTTTATTATTCTGGATAAATGTGTTAATGACCCTTCTGATATTTCGAATAGCTTTAATGAATATTTTACTTCTGTTTATACTTTAAATAACGGCTGGGAACCTAGTTTTTGTCCCACTATATCATGTCCACCGTTAACAGACATTCAGGTTAATGATTCTGGTGTACATAATTTGCTCCTGAACCTTGACGGTTCTTTTCTTCTTTTATTTCTGCATCGTTACACCGTCTGGACATCGAGATATTTAACTATAATTTTCTAAAAGTCTCTTTCATTCGGAATTGTTCCTCGATTTTGGAAATCAGCAAGAATAGTACCCATTTTCAAATCGGGTAATAAGCAGAGTCTTCAGAATTATAGGCCAATTTTTCTTATATCCTCTTGCAGCAAACTCCTCGAACACATAGTGTGTAAGCATATCTTCAATTGTCTTGAGAATAATTCTTTACTCTGTCCTCACCAACACGGTTTTCGTCGTCTTTTTTCAACCACTACGCAGCTTCTGGAATTTACTCATGGCATTGCTTCATCATTAGATAAAAGAGGACAAGTTGACGCTATGTTTATTGACTATTCTAAGGCGTTTGATAAAGTCTTCCACCACAAGCTTCTTTTAAAGTTAAAAGTCATTCTTAGAAACTCCCTTCTGCATGACTGGATTTAAGATTATTTAAACTGCAAGTCGCAGTTTTTTTTTTTTTTTTTTTTGCGAATGCCTTTTTTTAGGAAGCTTCGGTTAGCTCAGGTGTACCTCAGGGTTCGGTGTTAGAGCCTCTTTTATTTATTTTATACATAAATGATGTCGTAGAAAAATACCCGTTAAAATTCGTCTAAATGCAGATGACTGCATTCTGTACAATGGCATTTCGCCTCCTAATGATCAACTGTTACTTAACGAATCCTTTATGTGTTTTTTTTTTCAATTGGAGCAAGAAATGGCAAATAGATATTAACTTTGATAAGACTGTACGTTTATGAGATTTACGAAAAAGAGATCCCTTTCAGTTTTTAGCTAAGGCATCAATGATGTAATTTTAAATGAAGTTACGGAGTTCAAATATTTAGGTGTTTTCTTCACGTCCAACCTCAAATGGGACAAGCACGTCCACTTTATTTCTTCTCGCGCCCTTGAAAAATTAGTTTATGTTAAACGTACTCTTAAATGCTCTACTAAAGAAGTTAAACTCTGTGCTTATAAGACCCTTGTTAGGCCCATCTTGGAGTATGCATTTGTTGTTTGGGATCTTGATTTTAAGAAAGGCATTAATCTCATTGAATCTATCCAGGCCAAGGCTGTAAGGTTTATTTTGAATAGGTATGACCGTAATTTTTCGCCCTCCTCGGCTGTTTCATCTCTGGGGCTGGAGCCTTTGTCTAGAAGGCGAACAGTTGATAGAATTAAAATGTTGCACAAAATTGCTAATGAGGACTGTGTAATACAGCGAAGTAAATATATTTCATTCTCTACTAGTTCACGCACCCGACAATCTCATTCAATAAATATTGTTCATTTTCAGTCTCATACTAACTGCTTTAAATATTCGTTTTTTCCAAATAGTATTGAAATTTGGAATAATCTTGATGGGAAATTACGTAATCTTCCTTATGGTGATTTTATTAGCGCGGTAGTCTTCTGTCAGTTACATATGCCACAAAGTTCGGACCGGCTTGGCTTGCTACGTTGATGGGCGCGCGGCTGGGCGGGGGTGGCCAGCTCGCGGTGCCAAGTTCTCGTGGCAAAATCGTCCGATAAATCTAGCTCAATATATTCCTACCTGTCTCCGAATAGAGTGGCAATAGTGGGCATCATTCTAACTCAATGAGTCTCGATCAAAACAATATTCGCTTCCTACTGCGACTACACGATGGACAATTAAACAAAGACACACAACAGGTGTACGCATTCGCGTCTTTGGATGATTTTTGCGAGGGCCTCGCGATAAAATCTGGTGGGTTTCACAAACCATATCGAACGATCATAAAAGGCCGAACATACGCTTTAAAACAATCCTGATTTTTGACAAACACCTTTCAGAAAAATATATTAAGAGGCCCTACAGACATTCAGGAGAGCCAGATTGGCCCATTAGACATCGCAGGATATCCTACATGGCTCAGGCCCTCAAAGGAAATCCTAGTGGGCCTCACACACGTTTGTTTGTAATAGGGCTAGAGGTTATTTACCAATTAAAATGACAAAAATAGAAAAAAATATCTTCACCCCAAGGTGTTACAGAGGCCAATAGTAGGGACAAATCAACTAGTCAATCAGCTGCGGGTTAGGCTCATCCCGCATCTCCGAGAACGCGTACTCATCGTCGACTCGTTGTTTCATTGCTACGCTTGCGTGCGTCATACCTCATGCACGGTTGTCTATTGAAGTTTTAGTGCCGAATTTTTAGAAAGAGTGTGAAGCCTGGCGTCAGGGTTGTAATTGAATGCTTAAGCCTATCCAAGCCTGAGCGCAAAACAAACTGCTTCCATCCTCAAGCTAGATCTATAAGTCACTGCCTTTCGCTCTCGTCTTCTGTCCACGACGAGGAGTCACTAGCAAACACTACAATCGTGCCGTTGGGGACACTCCTCGTAAGTATCCGCATGTGTCCTGAAAGTGGTACTCAATTAATATTATTTTCATAAAAAATTTAGATAATTGGGTGATCGATAATTTTATTCGCGTTTTAAACACGTATTTTAACTACTATGAACTATCATAAAGTTCCTTTGTGCAATGTCACGAATTGCATGCTTTCGACACCCCGTGTCGCCGAAGTAGGTCATATTAACCCGTCGTCCGACTAATTATGGTTCACTAATATTTTGTAACATGGACCCTTTCCCCTGGGCTGTCCAAACCCACATAAAGCAAGAAACCGCAAAAAAGAAAAAAACAGGCTCAAATATAGTTGCAGGTTAAGTGTATATTTAAAGAAACGATATAAAATAAGTACAATTATTTAGGTTGATAAAAAGCATTCCTCGCCACAGCTCAAATATTACTGCCAATGTGCGGTGGTATTCACTGCCCACCTGTTGACGAGAAAATATTTTTAAACATAAAAGAGTCAGAAGCGAGCAATAATTTTATTAATTAGACTTCGAACGACTTTGTTAGCCTTATATACGTTTCAACTGGTTTCTACTTTGAAGTATCCGATTGGCAAACCTGGTGGGGCTGGTTCTCAAAAAGGTAATGCAAAAAATATACTAAACTTAACTGCGCAAATAGGACAGCTAGAAGCTACAAAAAATACCTCGTTTATTAACCTTTTAATTCTGAAAGGTAATGTTTCTTTTAACTCTTATGCTGCATCTTTTCTAAAAAAAAAAAAGATTTAATTTTATAAATTTAAGTATTTTAGGTTGAGAAGAGATTTTGTACAGTTTGAATAACGTAACATAGAACACGTAAAGTTAGCGTGCGGCAATGCCGTCCTATTTCTTTGAAAGCAAGGCAACGGGAGATACTTTTTTTTATTGAGATTAAAGCGTTTGGCTTCACATTCGTGTAAAGAACTGCAAAGAAAGAAAAAAAAAACTAAGCACTAAACATAAGCTGGCGACGCGCCGGTTCGGATTTAATTTTCCAACATATTGAAAATATTGTGTTTTTTATTTAGGGTTATGTTTTCTTGAAACAAAGAGTGAGAAAAGTACCACATGAAAACTGATATATGAGATCTTATGAGATCGAAGGTTTCTCGCATATGTTGACTAAAGGCCAGGCGATCGGAACGGGAGAATATGGAGGCCGTGGTCAGGCAGCCTTTGAAAATTCTGTGTTATTTCGTTTAAGAGCAAATTATTATTAAAATAAAATCTATGTAATGCTGAGGGACAACACAGTTGAAAATTCAAAATTATAGACCTGAAGACTTCTAGTAATATAAAAAGTTACAATAACTACCAGATGTTGGCGATATTTTTAAATATTCATAACACAAAACCCAATTTTTTTATATGCCATCTAAGACATGAAACCGAAGTCACTATTTAAAGATACACTTTTTTATTCAATAAGCAAAGCATTGTTTTTGTTAAAAAAAGGAACATGGACTATTTAGGCTATTCCACTAAGCCAATATTTAAAAACAAAAGTTTAAAAATGCTCTTAGAACTAAACGCACACGATTAAAAAAATTGGTCGGTGCATAGGTGTACTCTTACGCATAAAGTTCTGTAGAACTACGAGTGGGTGGCACAAGAAATAAGAGGGGCGGGGTATATATGAGAGGCCGTGACCTAACGTAAAGTGACCTACAAACCAATTCAGTTTCCTCACCATATTTGGCGGAAATTATGATGTCACGTGACCCGCTAATTTCAGCGTGGAAACTAACTTTGAGTATAGTTCACCTGACGTCAGGAGACGTGACAAACATTTCCTCGACAAATTTAGTGGGGAAGTTGAATTAGTGTATAGATCACGTGGCGTCAGGTCGCATGACATAAATTTTCCCGTCAAACTTAGCAGGGAAAGCGAAGTGGTGTATAGGTCACGTGATGTCAGGAGACGCGATATTCATTTCCAAGCCAAATTTAGCGGGGACACAAAAGTGAAGTCTAGGTCACAAAAAGTCAATTTTCCCGCTAAATTTAGCGGAGAAACTAGACTTGCGAATAGTTCACTTGACGTCGGGACACGTGACAACAATTTCTTTCCCAAATTTAGCGGGAAACTGCATTTGTATATATATACCACGTCGCGGCAGGTCACGTGACATAAATTGACCTGACCTGACTTCTACTGGAGAGAGACGTCACTTCCGTGCCCAAGTTTATGTGATATGGACTCGCAACTTTACACCCCCTCCAAAGCGCGGAGAAAGACGTAGTTCTACATCAATACAATTTCAAATCAGATGAAGGCAGAACATTTAATCTGCTTCATAACTTGGTTCCTGCAAAATTTGACAATCACTAAAATATCATTGAAGAAAAATATGCCAAAAATGTTTACGCCTCCTTTTTTATCTTATTTGTTGTCGCATTACCGAGTATATAATGTTCGGTTCCCCGGCTCAGACTTGAAGCGTAATACATGGTACAAGTAATAAAATTACTTCATTGATTACTTTTCTTAGTAACTCTCTAATTCATTGATAACTTTTAATAGAAAGTTATTATAAAAGTAATCTTATGACTTTTAAAAGTACTAAAATTACGCATAACAGTTACTATTTCTTCCGACCCTACCTAAAGGTATAAGTCAAACCTCGATGTATCGAAGTTGGTAAAATTCGGAATTTACTTCGTTACATTGAAATTTCGCTACACAGAAATTCGGAACTAACGTTAAAGAAAGTTTCAACGAATGTTTCTCTGGTGCACAAAACTCACCGAGGACACCTTTATTTCGGTGGAAGGTAGTCCGTCATCTTTAAGTGGGCCACTCTTGGTATTATTATTGGCATCACGCGACGTTCGCATAGCCAGGCGGCCTGCATCGCGTCTTCGTCTTGCTGTGTGCTCGCGAACCGCCTCAAGACATCGATCGCGTTCACCCGCTTCACGGTTACTGGGCACATCGCAGGTGTCTTGCTCATCAGGCTCGATGTCGTCTCCGTCTTCAGAGTTCCCACGGACATCGCTAGCTATCGCCTCGTTGGTCATTTCCTCCGTTGCAATGACAGCAGCGTCGGCTTATAGAAAGTTGTCGAGGTCGACGTTGTCAGGGGCGGCTCCATCGCCTTCAAAGCTCCATCACCCAGGACAGCGAGAAAGGCACGCTTTTAGTTAGGCCTCGAGAGTCGAAACCAACTGCGCAGCGCGGACGAAGCCGACGGACGAAACGGCGGCGGCTCTAGTGTCCTCTGGTTGCCGTTTTGTACACCACACTCGCCAGATTCGGCCCGTTTCACCTTTTGCACTTTATCAGAGCCCGTTTCAGCGCATGTGCTTCCCAAAATCTCCTTTGGGACCCAAAAGGATGGGACAAATTGTCCATGAAACTTCGTTACATCGAAATTACGGCGAACGGGACTTCGTTACATAGACGTAAAAAATACATGGCCTGCATACACTTGTGGTTAGAAAAAGTCATGTATTTTGTTACATCGGGGGTTTCGTTATATAGACGTTTGTTACATCGAGGTTTGACTGCAGTTTGTTTCTACAAGTTTTCTGCCAAGAAATCCTCGAACCACGTCTCAGAGAGGAGTGCGGTCTGCCGAAATCGGTGGATTAAGAAGATGACTTTTTTGCAATTCCGTGATTCTAATTTAACAATGGACAGTAAGAAAGGCTCGTTTCTTAACGGAGACAAAAGTCTCTCAATTTGATGTTCTGGAGTAATTGGATGAATATCTGTTACTCTCTAAGTAACGGCCCATTAATTTTACTCTCAAGTAATTTAATTGAACAGTTTTTAACCAAGACTCTTTGTAATCTTAATTGAAAAATTGTTTAGTACCGTGTACAAGACTGCTCGACGTCCATTTAATGCTATAGTGATGTCATGTTAAACATGGAGATATGGGACGAGCTTACACAAAACATTTGCGCTTAAGAGCAGACGTTTTCCTCTAAACATTATCCTATGTAGATAATTACAAAAAAGTTAAACATCTTGAAGCTTGTTCTAGGATCGACTTAACTTACAATGGCCTACAGTTGATTTCATCTTAACTTTCCCCATCAGTGATGTTAAAAAAAAATTAAATCGAGATTTATTAACAATTCCTCTGTACATAACCTGAAAAAAGTTGTAGCTAGATGTGGTTCTAATTTATTTAAAAAAAAGCGTGAAAATGTAAATGTTTTATTAAATTACTTTAATACATCTGCAAAAAGAATATTTTCTTGATTTTGCGATAATTTCTTTTCTATACAATTAAAACGGAAAACTTCACAGTAGGGCATTGGAATATTTTGATTTTACGAGCATGAACGTAAGATGAAATGCAATTTCTTTGACATCACTCTTGTTTGTCGCTACTTCGTAAGTCAAAGGACACAATAGCCCACAGCAGGTTGTAGAATAGATATATTGATCTGAATCGTGATATAAATCAATATTTTAATTGGGATTTAATTCAGACTTAATTTAGTGTGATGACTTCAGATGACATCAATGAAATCGTTCTGGCAAAAATTACTCCTCCGAATATTTTGTTTTATTTATCATTTGTTTATAAGTTTATCCTTTGTATATGCATTTCTGTTTTGAAATCGAAGAATCAGCACTCAAGACTTATAAAGGGCCGAACACGAGCGAAAAGCAGTGCTCTTCTGACCAAATCAGCTCTTTGAGCTTGATTTCTACCTTCCACTTTGATCGACACTTACCTGACGTCCTATTGCAACAAATCAGAGCTCAAAAAGAAAAAGCGAAAACTAGTAATGTTCCATTGCAATCCACTTAGAATGCAAAAAAAAAACGAAAATAGAGTTTTTAACTAATAAAAAATAATGTTCTTTTTTCTAGTATGGTGGGAAATAGATCAATAAAAGTTTGTTCATTAAATTGAATACTAAATTTACATTAATGTTTTCGCATTATCATGAGTGATCGCGTACATTGATCAGTCAAGCTGCCATTTTAAATATGACACCTAGAGTAAATACTATTTTTAAATACAGTTATTTAAATTAAATTAATCTAATTTATGTAAAATAACAGGGTTTTATATTTAATACGTATGATTTCTTTGATTAAAAATTTTATTCTTTTCACCCTGGCCTGCAGCGACAACTCATTTTTACTATCAGCGAAATAGGCTCCGAAATTTAGGGCAAATTTTATTTTGTGTCAAGCACATGATAAGACAAAGTTGACAGGGCAAAGTCACAAAACTCCCTCCATCTACCCTTATTGTTCTAAATCACAATGGCGCACCTTGCACAACCAAATTATAGATAATCATTTAATGGCTATTTTATGATTTCTATTTAGTTGGCCGACGCGGTCCATTCACGGACTGAGCCCAATCGGTGCCCATGGACTGACAACTACGCATGTATTTAACGCTAAGTCTAAACAAGAAAATGGTTGATTTGAATATCCTGTGAAAAGTGAACACAATTACAATCAGTCTAATTCAAGACGACATGTTATGCAGGCATTTTTGAGGTCGCTCTTTTATAGGTTCTTTTGGAGGTCTCCACTGCACGTATAAAACATGACCACAGTTATTTAGATTGAGACCCTATTGGAAAATCTTGATGTTGGAAAGATGTTGGAAAAAGCCTCATACAAGCGTAACCGTAATATGGGACATCCTATACCAGCGAAAAAGCGGCCCCAGTATAGTGGATTAAAGAGGAACGATACAAGTAGGCGGAACCATACAAGCGTGTCGTAATATGGGACATCCTATACCAGCGTAGTGGATCTTGTGGAACCAGGTAGGCGGATGGAACCATACAGGCATAACGTAATATGGGATATCCTATACCAGCCAAAAAGCGATACCAGCATGGTGGAGCCATATATGCTGGTATCGCCTTTTCACTGTTATACAGGGTGATTTTTTAAGCTTTACATATTTGTTTAGAAAGGTTGTGAAAGCTACATTAATGCGGTTTGTGCAGGTGAGTTATACGTCCAGGGGTACGTAGTATAGGGGCCTAATCGTAACAATTAGTTGGATAATTAAATAAAATTTTTTAGTTACTTTTTAATTAGTGAAAATGAACATATGGTTTCAATTAGAAATTTGCCGAGTCATTGAAAACGACTAAATAAACTCTTTTTAGAAGGATATAATTCAGGGGTACCATTTTACGCATTCTGTAAAAACGCTTTATTTGGACCCGTTTCTAGGTTTCGGTTTCTTATCAGAGCGCATCTCTGCACCTACGGTCCTGTTCCCCAGGGGTTTAGTCGCGCAACACACGTGCGCCCTGCTTCCCTCCATTCTACGAGGGAGGCGAGGAGGTGGCTTCGCATTGCAGTCACTGGTCAGCAGTATCGCAGGTGCAAAGATGCGCTCTGATAAAAAACCAAAATCTGGAAATGCGTCCAAATTAAGCCTTTTTTTAGAATGCCGTAAAATGCTGCTTCCCTCTTATATATTCATGAAAAGGGTTGATTTATTGTTTTTCGATGATGCTTAGCAACTTTCTAATTGGAATTATGGGCCTATTTTCACTAATTAAACATTTAACGAACATAATATATTTAAAGGGAAGCTAGAGTGGTTTTGTATTTGAGGAAACACATTTAAATCTTCTTCATTTGACCTCCAGAATCTCAAATATCAAAATTATTTGGTAATTTGGTGAACCGAGGCTGCATAGAATAATTTTTAAAGTATCACTGGAGGCACTCTTTCCCGGAGAGCGACATCACAAAAGGAGCTTTCGAAATCTCTGCTCATGCATCTTCAGCGCTAATCAAAGCTATGCATGCACACACTATTTTTAAAAAGGGGAAAAAAGACTTCACGACTGGGGCCAGTACGGGAGAGTACACCTAGAAAGCTTTCAATTGGACGTGCGGCCCTCAAGCGACACATGCTTGGCAGCTGAAAAATCCCCTTACGACGCCACTACTGGTCGTTTTTTTTTTTTTGTGTTTTCTCACGTTTTGTTATATCTTTGGAGAAAACGAACGTGATATTCAGATTCACGGGATAAAACTACACTAGAATCAACCTCCATCTAGTTTTCTGAAAGAAGTCTTGCACTTCCCTTTAATAAGCCGACTCATCATTACAATTACAATTACAATACAAAGGACACCCTATAGCATGTCCCCTAATACGATACCACTGTATGGTTCCTTCCCCGCTTGCATCCTTCGGGAGAGACTCGCAGACATCCAGCGTTGCATTGGAATGCTGGATGTCAGCGAGTCTCTACATCAGCATTGGTTTGAAACAAGCATGATGTTTGCACACAAATAAGCTCTTGTCCGAGGTTCTCGAGGAGTACTAATAGCAGTGGCGAAATGTAGTGACGTGGTAAATTCAGTAGCAAGTATTTATTTCTAGAAGAATCGCATGCAGCAAAGCTGAACTTTGCTCAAAAGATGATAATTATAAATTCAATACTGAAAATTCAATAATGAACAAAGGTGTCCCTTGAGCTGTCAGGCCAAACTCCCACTCTTGCCACTCAGGAGTTCCTAGCTTGTGCGTAGAGGATCAGCACAACCCAGATTTGTGCTGCGGGTGCACCTGCCATATAAAAATTGAATAAACATGAGATTAAAAATAAAAGAAGTTTACAATTCTTTGTAATGCGAAATTAGCCCTATTGAAAATTCTTATTTGTATGAGAAATTTCTGTGTTCAATAAACACATATGAATCATACAAGATATATAAGAACATATAAGAAGCATATGAGAACCATATAAGAACTATATAAGAACTATATAAGATATATAAGAACATACAAGCACCATATAAGAAACTCGTGAGAAGTTTCTTATATGTTTCTTATATTGTTCTTATATATCTTATATAGTTCTTATTTAGTTCTTATATGGTTCTCATATGGTTCTTATATGTTCTTATATATCTTGTATGATTCATATGTGTTTATTGGACACGAGAAATTTCTCATACAAATAACTTTTTTCAC
This sequence comes from Ixodes persulcatus, assembly GCA_013358835.2. Lineage (NCBI taxonomy): Eukaryota > Metazoa > Arthropoda > Arachnida > Ixodida > Ixodidae > Ixodes > Ixodes persulcatus. The sequence continues at coordinate 7,038 of JABSTQ010000006.1, read as the reverse complement.
TAGGGAGAGCGAAGATCTTGAGGAGGAGGATGGGAGGGTATGCCACTCCTTCCCCTCCCTCCTCCTCGTCTGCTCCCTCCCATTTAGCGGGAAATTTCCCTAAATTTAGCAGGAAATTATCTCACTAAATTTAGCAGGGAAATTGATGTCACATGACCTCAACAATAATTTAGTTTTCCCACTAATGTAGCGGGGAAAATGACGTCACATGAATTTGTGTCACGTTAGCCAGAAACAAACACAGTTTCTCCAATAGATTTAGCTGAAAAATTAATGTCAAATGATCTCTACATTAATTCAATTTCCTGCCAAGTTTAGCGGGGCAGTTATGCCGATGGCGACGCCGTGAAACGGGCACCTAAGACCTGCGCCCTAAAAAACTGAATGCCTCACATGAAATAAAGTGATAATTAGAGATAAGACAAAGAAAGGAGAATCTAAGATACCGCTTTAATATCATTCCTTTTGTCCGTTCTCAAATATTTTGATTTCAAGAAATGTTTATCTCTTTATTCATACCCAGAGAACCCCTCCCAGTTTCAGCATGAATGCAATAAATCAATGCAGACTAGACCTTGTAAACCGTAATGCACATGAAAATGAATATTTGCCACAAAGTCTTGCATGGGTCGGTGGCTCATATCTCTAAATACATTTGTAGTGAGGAACGTTCTTGAATAAAACTTAGGCTTTGAATTTGACAGTTTAAATATCCATGAGGAACAATATATGTCACTGATTTTTTGTGACATATCAGAAATGGCGCAGCACCGTCATCCTTGCATACCTAAAAGAGTTTGCATTTTTTTAGCATGGCATGTGCTATTCTGATACCCATACAGCCCTCTTTAACAAAATTTTGTCTATAGAGCTCTTTCTGTGTTCTTAACTCACACGACAGATTCGGTAGCTTGAATTCTCACTCGGCATCAACACTTCCATATATTGATGTAATAGTGAAAGACAAAATGTATGCGCTTGAGTACGGCTCAACAAGCACAGATGTGTAGAAAAGTACTGTCGAAAACTCAAATGTCAAAATAAAAATATTTGGTAGAATGTGGATACAATTATGGATATGGTCATAAATACAGTTAGCACATTCAATATGAAGAATATGTGTTAGACGTACACTCAAAGAAACCTGTTGCATATATATTCATGCAAATTACTTCGGAGAACCAAGCGCTACAGCCTCGAGAGGGAGTTCCGTGAATGAGTCTACCGAAAATGAGTGTAGACGGAAAAAGCAGTTTGATCTGCGACAATGAGCGTTATATAAGCAGGTGACATGCCATTGTTACTGTTACAGTGCCGACTGTTTCAAACTGTCAGCCGCGTCATTCGGAGAGTTCCCTTCGTACATTACAGGGTTTGGGTCTCTCGAATGCTTTGCGAGAAAGCTGATGAACTGGAAATATCTACCGTAGTTCTAGAAAAACTATTTCCAGAATCTTATCTCAATATAAAGTTCCCGTAGGTAGAGCTAGTCATTACGGATGATTGTGCCCACTGGACCACATAAAAATTTAATTTGCGACCTACAATATTTAATGGCTCAACCAACTCTGAATAAGTGGAACACTTGACATTAAAGATTGGTCTCACCATGACTCTCTGCAAACATCCACATAATAATTTCCATGAACCTTTGTATTTCAAGAAAACATTTGGTGCGAGCTGTTTAAACATCATAACACTTTTTAACACTAAAAGAAAGCCTGTAGTGGGCCACAACTTTAGCAAATTTCACTTCATTATGAAGAGCAATTACACATATGTGAACCTTCAATATAGACCTGCACTGAATTGTTTTCTTAAGTTGAACGTGCTATGCTCTGTTCACTATATAAATCTTTGCAAAGCTGACAATGTGCAAGTTCCTGTTTTTTATATTTCACATCTCCCAACTGCTGAGCACGATAGGTACGTAAGATTGATGACACCAACGTAACACAGTGATTATTTAAAATAATTGTTTGGGTATAGCACGAGCGAAGCCATTGCGGGAAGTTATTTTTGTGACACCGTTGAACTTGCATCAGCGGGCTTTAGGTTCACATGTTAATCATGTCTATAGACTCCTTTTTTTAATGGAACTCCATCCAACCAAGATTTGAATATGTCTTTTGCATTTAGGCTTAGTAGTGCTTTTGCTGTTTCACTCAAGGAACGGGTAAAAAGAATGCTTATTTCGAGTGGCATACCTAACACCTGGTGGCACGAAGACTCCCCTGTCGTGACGCTAATCAAGTCACAGGCAGGGAGATACTGCGATGCTCTTGTTGCTGGGATTACCTCCCCCCCCCCCCCCCCCGGGTCCTGGCCAGACGACAGAAGAAGATTGAGTCCAAGCTTGTGGCCACTAGGATCTCCAGACCTTGAGGCACCCAGGTAGCTGAAAATATAACAAATCACAATCAAGTACTTGGCAGAGATACATTACAATGAATGGCATATTCTTTCGTGATCAGCACATAGATCCTTTTATTTGTATACTTTGTACTTGTACTTACAAAAAAACTGCTCCTTTACTACCACAGCAATAGTCTCCGCCGAGGACAAGGCCATGCAGGCCTTGAAATGATGGAATTAAGGCAAATGATTAAATGCATTCGTTTAACCCTCTTTCACCCCAACCTGAAAGATTTCTGTCGAATATTCATATTCAATCGTAAAGACTATAAAAAATACTACTACATCAATGCGCAGCCGTATACTGGGAGAGTTTGGCCAGTGGTGTGGCGACGAAGGCGCTCGAGAGGCGGGAAGGGGGGAGAGCGCCGAAGAGCGAGAGAGAAAGAAGGCAGCAAAGAGACGACCGCCATTTTGACGCAACGCTGTCGGCGCGGAGCACTGTTGAGGCTATGCGTTGTCTGCTACGGGCTTATTTTTTTTCCGCCTGATTCAAAGTTTGCGTTCGAACGTGGAAGAATCAATTCGTTAGCTTTTAAAGCCACCGAGGAATAACATTATATCATTTTGTTGCGAGAGCCTGATATAAAAGTAGAGGACCAAAATTTGTATGCCTATCCCATGCATTCCGCCAGGCGAATGAATGAAAATGGCTGCCCTCCCCCTCAGCTGGCAACAGTCAAGTGTCCACGCGCCCTGCGCTCACGCCTCTCGCTCTGCGCCGTGGGCTGATTGGCTCACTCGGGAAGGGGACATTACAGCGGCGAGATCATAGACATGGCCAAACTCACCCCATATATGGATCTGCTGGAATGAAAGATTTTTCTACCCTCATGTTCAACAGTGTCGAGCTGGGGATACCAGTTCCTAACACTAACTGAGAATGAGGGTAGAGTGTACCAACAAAGGGCAGGCGTCTCGGATAGAAAGAGTTTTAGTTGGCGCACCAAGAGGCTAACCGATAAAAATGGGTACTACTCTGAGCAAAATGCCAAAAAAGCGCCGATCTCGACTTAGCACTAACAGCAGCACACAGTATCTATTATACTGACTAAAGGGTACTCAAACTAAATATTCTTCCCGGCTTGCATTTTAGGAAAATATCTGAATTTACAAGAACTATTAAGACAACTGCTAAAAAAAGCAATGGCGAAAATCAGCAATTGAATTTGCCTGCTCTCCAGTAGCACATCTATGGCAGGTAGACCTGCAGAATGAGCAAGCAGTCTAGAAAAATAGGGTATGTCCTATGTATCTTTTTTTTTTTCGTGCTGCAGAGCAAGTGCTGAAAGGAGGTTTCACGGCATCCATTTTTCACAACCAATTTTCTGCAATTAGTTGAGAACAAGTTTGAGCAGTGAACTTGTCCTTGACACTGGCATAACGTTTTAGTGTTGCCCGTGGAGACTCAAATAAATTTGTAAATAAAAACAAGGAAGACCAAACTTTCATAAAAAAAATCTGTCACTTTAGCAAAGAAAAAGTTATCTTGACACAAATATGTGGGATACAGTTTTACAGCGTCTGTTAGTGTGCTTAACCGATGTTGAGGCAAAATCGTTGGACAATGAAAAGAAAACGCCCGAGTAGCATTAAGGAAAAGACAGAAAGGATGCATACCTACAAAAAAAATTAGAACGACCACGGGCAGGAAGGTCTGGTGAGGCTCTCGGAGTGACTCCCTGCAATGGGCCTGCGCAGACCACAGAACAAGATCGGTCAGAGCTTGCAGTCATAAGGTGCTTCATACGCTGAAGTTCCAGAAGCAGCTGCAATGGAAGCAAAGTGCATTTCCTTTCTCTGCAGAACGGAGAGTTTAATAGATAGCATGCATTCATTAGTGATATAGTCATGAATGCATCGACTTTCAATGCAGCACTATATCACCGAATTGTTAACCGTGCCGGGCAACACTAAAAACCGGACGCATTATTCCAAAACTATCTCAGCTTAAAGTTAACCACGGCAGAAGCTTCAAGCCATCCTTAAAATTCAGTGCGGAAAGCAGCCATGTGACTTGTAGTGTCGACTCCATGGTACGTCGAGCTTATAATCATGTGTCACGCTGTTTTTGCTGCAATGGCTTGTAGTGTCAAAAGTGGTTCACCTTAAAGAGGTACAAAGTATAGACGTTTGTAAGTGGGGCCCTGGCCTAGCATTCACCTACATTGCGAGGTAGGACGTTCCAACCGAATGTTTGCTGCCTGTAACCACACGACCAGCTTGTGCCTAGCGATTGTTCGAGCTGAGTATTTGTCCAGTACTGATATATTAACTAAATGCAAAACAATTACCTGGCAGGCATTATATTTTTAAACAGGCTGGGTCGACTCCTCATTTAGTCGAAGAAGTCGATGCGTAATAGGACAATACGAACAAAATTATGGGTTAGAATTCCTTTTCGCACCCCCAAAATGATGTGTTTTTGAAGGTAAGATACACAAAGGTACTTGATTTAGAAAGTGCCTCAGCTGTACAAATGCATATGCACTAAGGGCACTCGCCAAGCCTATTCTCTCAGCTCTGTCCAGGTTAAGCCGAGTTAGAGTATGGGAGTATACGCTCACTGACAGAATGAGAAAGGCAGGGAGAAGTCTTAGTTGTTCTGCCACCAGCCCCCCCTGCTACCTTCGATGACGTTTCAGCGTCTCATGAGCCTCGAGTGAGCACGTCCATTCAAAGCGGGGTGAAAAGTAGAAGCGCGTGCTGGAGGAAGCCCAGCCATTCTGTTTTTGTCATCGGCTATACTACATATTTTTAGTATGACATATTTTTAAGTGAGTAAATGTATTGCAAATATGCAGTCCACCTTTTACCATAATACAGAATTTTGGTAAGGATACAACAGTCTATGCGTATTGCCATCCATCATTTTCCAAAAAAGTGCTCCTGCCTATCGAACATCTACCATTAGGTGCGCGAGTGGGTTCAGGACTGAGAGGCTAGAAAACAAACCGCTCGCAAGTCTTGCCTGGCCCTTTCAACAATGCGGGTACATTCGTCGCAAATCCCCGATTTCTAGCAAAACTTTTTTAGAACGAGCAAATCCTGTCCACGCCCGAGGTAGACCACTGAATCGTGATTCCCCCATATTGTGCGAATCCTCCTTTAAACTGCGGTACAACCTGCAAATGAACTCTGTGTGCTGCGGCACGCGTCCATGCTGCCTGCTTACAGAGGAAAAACCACTGTTTGTGTTGAAGACGACATCCCACAACGTACAGGCTACAACGTTTAATGAACCAAGATAAAAATTCATATCATTCAATAGACACAGATAGGCTCACAAAGGGACGACACCATGATTGTTGTTGTTGGTTTTACTCTTGCCTACGAACAAAAAGTGACCTCCTCTTTTCTCCAGATGTACAGCAAACCCCTCTTCTTTGTGAGCCCTATTTCTTCTCAAATTGGTCACAGAGGACAGTAATCGCGGCCACTAAAGTTCGCAAAATTAAAGGCCGCGAAAATTAAGGGCTCGCCAACATTAAAGGGTTTACAGTACGTTCGGTGTTCACATGATGTCATCATTTCAAGGTAGGCTGAAGGAATTGGTTTAAAAAAAATTGGCCTATGCAAAAAAAAAAAACGGCCCTTCTCCAGGTTAGGCACGCGAGGTTTCTTGTGCACTCCCTATAAGGTGGCAGATTTGTTTCGGCAGAGCTTTTGGTAAAACGGAGTCTCAAAAGTAGTTATACTTAGCGTGAACTATTTTGAGCTACATTGTAAGGCTAGATTAGATTCTACAGTGCTTCAGCCCAGCACTGTTGCGAGAGCATGTGGTTTAGTGTTGCATCCCATTTGCATGGTCTAGAGAAACTAGCGCTGACAGAGTTGGAGCACTCCAGAATAATAACACGCCGACTATAAAAGCATTGAGAGATGCGAACTGTGCATTTCTTAAAAGTGGATTCGAGGAAAGGTAAAAACAATTTGTATACCTACGGCGGCCATACTTGCCAACTTGCCTTCCTCAAGCATGATAACTTGTCCCTCGGTAGCACCATCCAGTAAGAAGCACCAGCAACACGACTCCTGGATTGAATGACGACCCACCTCAGGTCTTGGAAGGAGATCCGAAACACTGCTTTAGGCCAGATGTTGTACCTGCGGGGCAAGGGCTAAAAGTAGAAATTAACAAATTTATTTGAAGTGATACATTCCTATAGCATAAACTCTAGGATAGCAGGATTTTTTAGGTCAGTGATGTGTTTTAATTAAACACAGAAATGGTTGGTTTATATGATGAACCAGCAGCCCCGTTTTGCATAAGTGTAACGCAGTGTCTAACGTTACGTCCGACGGAACCCGAAATAAAAATTAAAGTTACGGCCCAACGTAACTTTACGTCAAGCATTCGAGTTACGTCCGACATAACCCAAATAAAAATTAAAGTTACCGTATTTATTTGAATATAAGTCGACTTTTTTTTTTTTTTTTTCGGAAGTGACCAAGAGAATTTCGACCTACCTGCAAATTGTCGCCGCTAAGCGGCGTAAGCGCAGCGCGGCGTATAGCTTAACGCGCGCCCCTTATTCACTAACATCGTTCGCTCAATGTCGCTGTTCGCTAAAACGTCATTCCCAGTGAATGGATGTCATAGGGGTAGCAGAGCTCTGAATC
>JABSTQ010000005.1:0-41527 GCA_013358835.2 Ixodes persulcatus | reverse complement strand
CCGAATCTGTCTGCTAAAAAAGAAAAGAAGAAAACCACACATTCTCCTACTGACATGAATGAAAAGGCTCGGCATGCTGCGGCTCGGCGTCTACGCAGACAAGCACCACCAGAGCTTCGCCCCAAGCAACATCATTCACCACGTGGAGATGCGGTCAATTTTTTTAATTTGAGTTTGTAGCATTGCAGCGGAGCCTACAGCCGCCGGAGCCAATCCAATCCAGTGTGATTATCACGTGACCTTTGAGAGGGGCGTAGCGAAGCACGGGGTGACGGTTGTCACGAGATTTGTCACAGTGCTGGATTTCCTCGGGTGGCTGGCGTTCGCTGCAATCCCAAATATAAAACAAAGGTTTTTTTGTTTTTTTTTTTTAAACGTTAGAAAGCGCAATAACTCTGTTTCTGAAAAGGCGGTACGATGGAAATTTTTTCGCGCTCTTGATTGGTGCTGAAAGCATCGAGAACAAAATGCGAGCCTAGGAGGCCGAGGTTTTTTTAGATCAATCACGGGTATTTTTTTTTATTTTTTTTCTTTTTTGTTTTTCGTGTGTAGCACTGACTACGGTACTGATTACGAGTGATCAAATCACTTATAATCGATAACTTTTTGCAGTAATTTTGTAATAATTTGATTACATTTTAGGAAGTAATCACAAGATTAATCGGATTACTTTTGGAAGTACTAACTTCACATGTAGCCGTCACTATGTTTTACGCTCCCCTCTCTAATGGAGCCCTTTTAATGCGGAAGCATTAACTGTCCCTCGGAGCGGAACCGGCAATGTCCATAACCATGAAAAACGGCAGAGAATTTCCCTCCGTGGAACGGCTATTAAAATGGCTGCGACGCGACCCGCGCGCCGGATAGTTCCAAGGAACGCCACCCCACACTCCTGGCGCTAAATCCGCGCGCCGCCGCAGCAACGCACACCCGCCGCTCCCCCAGAGTCCGGCCCGCCGGCATCTGCAGAGGATAGAGGGGCGCGCAGCTTGTAGGAATGCGCTACGTACACGAATGCTTTCGCATTCCTACAAGTAAGCAGTCTTAAGTGTCCTCCTGTAATTGTTTACACGTTTCCTATCAAGAAATTTTCGAACCAATTCTCCGGAGGAGGACTACCAAAATGTGTGTATCAAGAAACTAAGAAGTTTATAACTCGGTGATTCTAATTCAATAATGGATGGCACAAAGGACCCGCTTTAGAAAGCGGAAGAAAAATCTGCCATTTTGAAAATCTAAAGTAATCGGAAAAGTAACGGTGAATTTCTCAAGAAGCGATCAAGCTTTTCTTCTCAAGTAATCAAGTAATTCAAGATAATGCTCGAAACAAAGACTAATTGTAACTGTAATCAAGAAACTTTTTCGTGTAACGTATACAAGGCTGTCTACAAGATGCCAGAACCGTTAAGCCGGGTCACACTGCCTATCCGTCATACAAAAGGCAGTCTGCAAACAGATTCGAACGCTAGTCGCCACGATATCCCTGCTTCGAATGTCGCGTGGCAACGAGTTCAAGGAGAAACTTGACACGCGGCGTTCGAACCCCGGATACTGCGGTGACTGATGTCTACAGACTGTCTCTTATATGTTGTAAAAGCAGTGTGGCCCCGGCTTTAAGATGGTTTCCTTCCGACCTGGTGACAATTAAACATTTCATGTTTGGAAGAATAACTTCAACGAAAATCGATGAAACAATTTTCGGCGCCATGTCAAGTGAACTTGACGTTAGTGTAAGCGTGCCCTCCAGAGAAACCAACCACCTGTAGGTCACAAACACGCGAGTGCGCAATCAAACATTTTCCAATTCTTTTATTTTTCTTTGTTGTCAAAAGCTCTCAACAATTATCGAACAACCTCAGTAGTAAAAACAAAAAGAGAAAAACTATGCGAGAGAAAAAAGCGCGACAACAGTGCCTGTTTATTAATTACAGCCGCAAAAGGCAAGGTGTCGAAAAGCCTGACAACATCGCTGAAATGTCATTGCGTTACAATAAAAATATATGATAATAAAGAGTGATTTCAGCGATAAATACCTATACGGCGCGACACCGCGTAAACACAACATTGGAGCCTTTTTACCTTACGCATTTGGGGTAGTTAGGACACAGAAAACTTTACCGACAGTGCCCTGGTAACACGCACATCAAACCGCTATACCCAGTCTTACCTTACGAGAAACCTCAGCGGACGGTATACGAGCCATCCCCTGCAGTCAATCCATTGCATGTGAGTGTCGCATGACATCCGTGTTCACGTTCACAGCGCTAGATTGGTCTAGATTGCTCGTAGCATTAGCTGCGGTTCTTCGTAACGTGAAACGAAGTATGGTGGTTTTGACGACATACTTTACTTATGAATGAAACTGAATTAACTAGCAATGTCTCGCGCTACGAGCTACTAACTTTCCACCTATAGTAGGTTACAAGTCAAGAAGGTAGCGGCAAATGCCCCTCAAAGGGAATCATATATCCCTCCGCCGCCTCCGCATCCAATAGCGTCCCATCGTTTCCGTGACGTTGCGGCCAACGCGCGAGGAGGGGTCGTGCCTTTCTGTACATATTTGCTTTATCTCTAGACTTGACTTAGCATTGTGGAAGCCACGGGGAGGGAGATTAAGTCTACCCCCTTCCGATGGAAACAAAGACGACTTTCGGGAATTAGCTTCCCCCTCCGATTGATACAAAGGCTGCTTTCAGGGGCTCGGTTCCTTCTCCGATGAATACAAAGGTCGCTTTCTTAAAAAGTGGGGGTCGGAGACAAGTTGGCACCACTCTGTGGCCATTTTCTTTCCATTGAAGCGGAACAAGGAGCGTTTCCAGTGAACTCTTCTTTCGATTGCGGAGGGATTTGAAACCGGCGCACCACGCTTGTGGGAGGAGCTTCTCCTACCTTCTTAACTTGTAACCGACTATAGCCTAATAAGCACACCGTTAAAGCGGCACCCGTGTAAATCTCACCCCACTTGTTTTAATCTGTTCAAATTAAAATAAGACACCCTGTATGTAGATCTTACGCGCATGCACGACTGCTCGTGCACATACACGCTCGTATGCCCGCGTATACGCTCACAGACACACACGGACCGAGCAAAATAAACATAAAACCCAATTTATTTGAGGTTAGGTTCTATGTTTCCTCATAACAGATGGGGCAGACTTATAGACGTCATTAAATTATCCTTCCCTAAAAGTAAGTGACCGTTACCACAGAATGTAATCCGTTACTTTCCAGACGTAACTTCCTACCTTTTACTCTCCTATGGTAAAAAAGAAAACACAAGAGTGTTATAGAAATACATGGGTTGCACTGATGTCCCATCGCATACTTTTGGCCATCATGTAAGAGGAGGAGAGGGAAGCTGCTTTTGTAAGAATTTTGAGTGACGGGTTAATCTTCTATAATCTTCTGGGAGGAGAATAGCGATGCATGTGCAAATCCGGGAGGCACAAAAGACGGTCCTGATAAGAGGGGAGCTCCTTCTTACCCTCGCCTCTGGCGGTCATCGGAGCGCTCTTTGAATGACGTCACATGCAACCCATGTATAAGCGTTTATTGTTGCCAACAGCTGGATCTCGAGAGTCTCGTCGGAAGTCTTGCCTCGTTTCTAATGGCGAATTCGCGTGGTTCTTTCTGCGCGCTCTCGAGCGCTCTTTCCAGAACGCGCGAAATCGGGTGGTTGAAAGAGAGTGCTGTCGCCTGATCAGGTGGTTCATTCCGAGGGCGCCTCTCCCTCTCAGAGAGCTCCCTAGCACTCCGTCGGTAGCCGTCGGAGTGCGGAGCGGCGCTGGGGTCACGTGGTACTTGGACGGAGATCACGTGGTTTTGTTGTCGATGGACGGCAGTGGTCTGTGGTGGAGTGCGCGGTACGGCATGACGGCGATTGATGTGTGGTTCTACAAAGTGCTTGTGCATTCGACGGTGCGAGGATTACAACGGACGGGACGACATTCGTTTGCAAACATAACAGGAAAAGTCGACGTGTGAAGGGTTCCTAATGCTTCCACGAGACCGTTCATCTCACGGCGGTGAATCCGCTAAGCCTAACCGACGACGAAACAGCTCGCAGAGCTCGCCGCTGTTTTACCGGGTTTTGTGGTCGCTTCAAGAAATTTGCAGGTTTGGTAAAAGTGCGTTCAAAGGTTTCTATTGTAAAATAAAGAGAGAGCCGAATATAATGCACTGTGATTTGTGTCACATTGCGATGCTTGCACGATATTTCGCCGTGAGAAAATGCGGTTTATTAACCATTTTACATTTGCCTGCTCTGTCGTACGCATGACCGCAATCGCAGCGCGTTCACTGTCGAAAACGCGATGAGTTGACAACTGTTTCCAAGCGTTGGCTTTCGTTCCGTTCTGCAAAAATCAATTCGCATACTGCTCTTTTTTTTTTTTTTTTTACATGCCGATGCGTAAAACAATTTACGTCACAACCGTTATTTCATGACGTTGCGAGCGTAAATTTTGCTCAATCGTCCACCGTACGCTGTAAGATCGTGTTATATTTAATTCATTAGCAATATCAAGAAATTTTAATTCCGTGAATGGTCTGAGAATCTCGGAGCGCTCTGAAGCCAGCAGCTGTGATCGGCTGAAAAGGATCCTGAGTAGCTCTGGCGGCGAGGAGGGGGCGCTCTGCTGAATCGAGGTCAGAGGCGAGAGGCGACCACCCGAATTCACCATAAGTGAAGATGTCGTCCGCCGCTCTGAACACCCTTTCAATTGAGGCACTGCACGAATGCCTGACGCACTGCACTGCGTGCTTCTTGAGAAAATGGAACAGCTTCCTTGCCCTGGTGAACGAGGTAAAGCTTCGTTGTTACAGCCGGAGTGTGATGCTGTTAGGGTCGGAAAGCTATCAAAATTGTAATGCAGATAATTAAACCTCGAATAAAATCAAGCAATGTGAATATATTATATAAACATATTTTAGCCGGCAAATATCGCCAAACGGTGGTATAGGAAAATAGCAAGACGCGGTAATTACACAACAAATAAATTATGAATTATGTTTTTATGTCAATCATTCATTAGCTCCGAACACATGTCGAACCTTGTTTGAGACGTCGATGAATAAGAGGATGGAGCTTTTCGGATATATAAGCAGCAAAACACATCGAAGGATTTGTCAGAAAACAAAAATATAATGTCAGTAAAAACGGAAAAGTAGACGTATACGTATGCCGTGCCTACCGTTTCTCGAGGATGTCCAAAACGCATGTAGCGCGGGTCGGCCGTACCACGACTCAGTGTTCTTCAACTAAAAGTTGGCTGAGGCCGCGGCAACGTCCCCCACAGCCAGAGCAGTAATTCTAATTTTGTGAAATACGAAATACGTAAGAGTCTTATCCTCATACTTCCACGTTTGAAACGTGTAAGCATGCACCTTCATTCTAGGGAGCATCTAGGGAGCGCGATTCTCGCAGGGCAGTACCAGCAACGTTGAAAGTTGCCAAATATTACCGACAGCGTGTCCTGGTATTGCAAAAAAAAAATAAGAAAAAAACATGACGCAAAAAAGGAATGACAGGGATGTAAGGAACCTGAAGCTTCTAGAAGATTAGGCCAAACGTAGCACAAAATCAAATAAACATTCGTATTTCCAAGAGGTGATAAGTGTTCTAATATCTTTTGATGAGCATGCCAGTTAATGTCATATCCTTTTCAGTCTATTTCTGTGTTCTGCGTCCCTTCCTGTTGTGATATTATGCAAACTGTCGCAGTCACTATAACCGGGGAGGGTATTGTTAAATGTCTGTCTTTTGGAAGGCGCGCAGACGACGGTCGTTTTGTGTCTTCTTTGCGTCATCGAAAGCAAAGGAGTGGAGGGACAAAGAGAAAAGCAGCAGATCCTATAAACCAACACACTGTTTACAAACAAGCCCGCTTTGCCCACAACAGGTGTGGGCACTGCGCATGCGCAGAAGTCAAATTTGGGAGGAATGAAGCATTAGCGCATGCGCAGTACCGACAGCAGCGCCACCGCGGTCGTATGACGTCAGCAAGTTGAGTTGGTCTATACACCAACTCTCGTGCACAACGAGCCCTTTTTCTTTTTCTTTTTTAAGATCTTGACTTTGGCAGTTTGTCTATATTGATAGCCCTGAGAGTCCTGTTCTTTGTATCAGCGTGCATCCCCCTTCGCTATGGGCGGGCAAGTGAAGAGTTGCGATGTGCAAACAACCAAGCCACGAAACAAAAACAAATTCCAGTCCAGGCTTTAGGCGACAAGAAGAAAGGTTTTCAGCAACTGAAGAACGCCAGGCCTTGGGTTTTGTATGTGCTAGTATGTGCAGGTGACAGTGCGATTCCGCTAAAACTTACTACTACAAAAAAAAAAAAAAATTAGAAACGATTTTTTTTTTGTTGTTTTTGGTATTTTATATTCCCGCTGTGTTCCCCACGATTGAAAACGAAAATGTAACGGATTCCAGTCATTCCTTACGTAAGTAAGAAATGAATTACTTTGAATTAATTTTTAAAATATGTAATTATTTCCTTACAAAATTAGTGGTAAATGCAGACTTGTACGTAATCCGTTACAAGTAACGAAATTACTTGTAATCCCTTACATTTATCAGTAATTTTGTAACGGATTAATTACATATTTTCTAGAGTAATTTTAAAGTAATTTCCTTACATTTTTTGCGTAACGGATTCCTTGTAATCCGTTACATTTTTTTTTCAGGATCAACCCTCCCTTTCTAAAACAAAGTTTTTTTTTTTTTTTTTTTTTTTTTTTTTTTTTTTTTTTTTTGGGGGTGACGCTGTCACGCGAATTGACCAGCGCAAAGGGAGGCTTGGCACTCCTCAGTTCCGCAAAGCCTTTTTTTTTTTTTTTTGTTGCAACAGCAAGCCCCTGAATCTATTTTTTTTTTTTTATATACAATAACAACAATGTCGAAAAATCCAAATGAACATTTCTACAAAAAGAAAAAGGGAAGGAGGGGGGGGGGGGGGGGAAGTTATATCCGTCTTTTTTAGTTCCTTTGTTTTGCTTTGCGAAAGTTGAAGCCTGGGCGAGTTGGTATGACATATTTAAAAGGTTTAAAACAGCGCAAAAAACAACGGACAGGGTAAAGAAGGACACAGACAGTTTTGCATTGCTTAATGTCACAACTCAGACTGCGTTTTTTGGTCTAAACATATGTTTCGGCATCGTCATTCGCTGAGCTGCCTCCATAAGTTGCGCTGATTGGTTCTCCGAGTATTGTGCGTGAAAGTAGACGCACAGACTTTTTTTAGAGTGTGGGGCCATAGCGCGGCTTACTTAGTACTCTGCCTTTCGCTGCCCGTGGCATCAGCGGACGTCTATCTGGAGAACACCGCGGAGGAAACTGCAGTCGGTTCGTGCCCCGTGCTTTTTTGAACAGCACCAAGAAAGGTACACACGGCAAACGTGCGTTTATATTCCCTTGTTTTAACCGCCGTCCAAATTAATTGTTGTTATGCGTGTCCTTTTTTATTACTTATATTTATATATTGGAAACTTTTTTTTATTCACCAACGTCTCAACCGAGGCTCGACCTGTTCGGAACCAAAGGAAGAAGAATATCGAGCCAAACCTTATTTAATTTTGAATTATCACCTTACTGTTACAACTATGTTTTGCTGTTGTCTGTCATTATATGCCGGTATAGTAAGATGGACATAATTCTTATTTTAGTTTTGGCTAGATGTATGACGACTTCTACAGCTTCGCGATTTCGACAATAGAGAGTTTTAGTAGATCGTCCCGATGACTCCGATAACGATACCCGATACTCCGCCGCCGCCTTTGCGCATTCATCATATCGTTATCGGGGGTATCGGAGGTATCGGAACGATCTACTAAAACTCTCGAATAGCAGGCAGCGGCTGCAACGAGGAAGCTTTGCTCTATCTTCGAGGTAAATAGTACTTCCACTGCTTCGCTGAAAAATCTCAATGCAGAGCATAAAGCATTTCTGAGGCACAATATGCCACTCCCATGCAGTGCTTCAGTTCAAGAGTGTTCAGCGTAGCAGTCGACATATGAAGTAAGAAATAGCGCGAAATGTCTGACGGGACTTTCGAGAGTCAGCTCGTGCTCAAAATACTGCAAGGTCATTAAATGGATTAGGTTGCAACAATAAGAACTTGAATAACCCTCTTCCCTTTGTTTCTTACCTAAGGGCAATAATGTTTGAAAGTAACGCCACGAAAGTAACGGATTACCTTTTGGGTAACGGTCAATTACTTTTATTGGAGGGTAATTGTAATTGTAATTAATTACATTTCAGCCTTGAGTAAATGTAAATGTAATTCCTTACTATTTTTCAGTAACGTGTACAAGTCTGGGTAATGTAACACAAGGAATTTCACTAGTTGTAACGGATTGCGTACAAGTCTGAGAAGGGGGATCAGGGGATGCAGTGTGTCGGGGCGGTTAAAGGGCGCTGCATTTGTAGATACGTGGAATCGACCGGTCTCACTAAGCGTTCCACCCATGCGTGAAGCCGCCATTACTGAAGTTCACAGAAGGCAGGCGCCAGTTCACTTTGACAGCTCGTGCCGCTCTGCTCGCGCAGACCCTCAGCGGGGTTGTCGCACTTGCAGAAAGACTAGACAGTTTCCACGATGCATAGTGACAGCGGTGGCGTAGAGAAACTGACTGCGAGATCGGCGATTAACGCTGAAGCTGCAGAATCCGCGCTGCAGAGTCCGCGACGCAATAGATACTTAGTACCGCGTAATGCCGGAGACGGCAAAATTACCTTCCAAAAATAATTACATGACATTACGAATTGCTTCCAGAAATGATTACGAAAATGTAATTATATTATATCACACTCACGTTTTAAAAATGATTAAATTATTTCGACGCTACTACTCAATACCTTAGTCAGTGATTCGTGCCCATTTAACTCATAGACCATGCGGTACTCAGATCTTCCTGTTGCAAACTCACAACTATACATGCTCCTAAAAATCGGCCACACCGAAGAGTCAATCGCTCGAAGAAAGCGTTACACATTGAGGAATCACTTCTTTATGTGTGACCGAAAGAGAGTCAGCTCACCGGTTTCGCTCTCCCTTTTAACGGCGGCCTTTGGGTAAATGATGGTGTGATTCTGTCTCCCTGATTTGAGATCACTCGACGACTGTGTCAGTGACCCATGTCGGCCCATGGTACCTCGTTTCATCTCGTTCTCACAAGAAGTCGTCGTGTGCAACGTTAGCCCTCGGACTCGAGCGCAGTACAAAGCCGCCCTCAGGCTGCTAATACATGGTGCAAAAGGCAGTCTGCAGACACACTGTCTGAGACATGTTCTTTCGTTGTATAACGGTCCCGGCACATTAATTAGTCATACTAAAACTGTCTGGAGACGTTCGAATCACGCATATCTACGAAGTAGACAAACACGCTTAAAGGGGGACCACCAGAAATATTCTTCCGCCTGGCGGAAAGTCCTCCTCACCCTCTTTCTTTCACTTTCTCTCTTGTATTGTAGCACGGCGAGGCGAGGGGAAAGGTCCCCTTTTGCGCCGGCTTCTTCCGAGAGGATAAGCCGAGAAAATCCCCATTCTGAGCGACGGGCGATGGGTGCGGCAGCAGCGACCTCGTGACTTACAGGTATCTTCAGCTCCTATCGCGTAATATGCTTATTTTTCGGCGCTCGCCAAGCCTAGCCTCTCGGGTGTAGGTTTTACAGAGCTGCAAGGCTGCGCCCTCGCAGTCACCGAATTTGAGCTGTCGAAGTTCTTTGGTTTAGCCCGTGGCAAAGTAAACGCATACTTTGGAGCTGCGATGCATCCCCGCACCCATTGAAGGAACGTTTCATAGATATTCTCGGTTGATCAGGGAGCTCAAAACACATGCGCGAGATGTGGTGATTTGAATATGTAAGGATGGACTTACATCTTCACAAAACATTCCATCTTCAAAAAAACGGCTTGTCACGCTCAAACCTGCCTCAAATCGGGATCGATGGAAACGAAAACGATGTACCAGGGGCAGGCATCTTGTACAAGGTCTTTGTTTTTTAGCAGCGAGCACAAATTATTGTGTGCGCAACTCACACTATATGATGGCGAACGAATCTAGATGACATTTATATTTACGCATCCCAACAACCACATGTGGTGAGAAGGCAGCAACGGTGTGTGTCGATACTAAAAAGTTTTAGTGGATCGTTTTTAGGTCTTGGATAACCGTACCCTACCACAATATATAAGCTATAACCTTTCTGTGAGCAATCTTTGTCGAGTGCGGCTATCGAAGCGTGTCGTGTTATAGTTCAACGTTGCTTAAATTGGTGCTAGAGCACGTGCTGCCACTTTAAAGTATTTTTGAAGCATTAAAAATTTAAAAAAAATAAATCGAGTGTAGCCAATTTTTTTTAACATGAAACGCGTTTGTAATTTGTCATTGCAAACGCATTTTAGGTATACTGCCACACAGTTAGCACGGACAAACTGTCGCCGGTCTTTCTAATTTTGTTTTCTTAGAAGGGAATGATGTTTAGAAAACTGTTAATGCAACTATCCAACCTAAGTGGTAGAGCTCAGTGCTGGACAATACATCTTGCTGGGCAGAAATAGTAAAAAGCGCCGATGTAGCGTTCGGGCTAACAGTGCCGCGTAATGCACGCATACCGCTACAAGATCAGCGCAAGCATAATATGGCAATGGATTTATTACAAAATTTGTTTTAATAGATGAAAGGTTTCAAAAAATCGTCGCAGCGCCTTGATTATCACAGCTGACAACGATGTCACACTTATTAGCGGCTTTGGCTTGCTTTATCAAGTCGTCAAAAGCAGTCATCTCCGTGGTTTTAAAAAAAGTGAGGTTCAGGCTTGGTCGGAGATGGCTACGGTTACACTCGTATGCTTTTTCAGTTCTATTTCAGTTTTATCTATCTAAACACCGGCGATAGTTTGTTCGTGCTAACTGCGGGGCGTAGAGTACCTAAAAGTCTTTTTTACAATGGTAAATACAATTCTGTGTCACGTTAAAAAAATTGTCTTCTTTTTGCTTTAGTCTCTTTGAGACACCACAAACACTTCGAAGTGGCGGCCCGTGCTATGGTACCAATACAAGCAACGTTGAACCATAACACGACACGCTAGACTCGCCAAAAAGGGATTTAATATTGTATTTTCCGCTCCATAGCCGCCCTCCATAAAGAATGTAAACAGCGAGTCTAGCTTACATTTCGTTGTGGGGTACGGACCGTACGGTTATCGCAGTGGCTAAAAGCGACCCATTAAAACTTTCTAGTATTGATTTCCACCCTTGAAGCCCTCTCACCTCAGGTGGTTGTTGTGAATGTGTAAATATGAATTTCAAACATTTTGCTGGCCATCATGTTCTGCGAGTTAGGCACACAACAGGGCATTTTAGTAAATCGTTTTCAAAGGCCCGCTGCCACTTCAGGCGCGCGCTTCAGAGAATGCATCGAAGTGGCAGCGCGAGCTCCCACTAAATATAGTGTGGCCTGAAAACATAGTCTGCTAAAGTTCTCCAGTAATTTGTGCTAGCTGCTAGAAAACAGAGACCTTCTACAAGATGCCCACGCCATCGTTTTCTTTTCTATCGATCCCAATTTGAGGCAGGTTTGAGCGTGATAAGCCGTTTTTTTTTTGAAGATGGAATGTTTTGTGAAGATGTAAGTCATCCTTACATATTCAAGTCACCACATCTCGCGCATGTGTTTTGAGCTCCTTGATCAACCGAGAATATCTATGAAACGTTCCTTCAATGGGTGCGGGGATGCATCGCAGCTCCAAAGTAGGCGTTTACTTTGCCACGGGCTAAACCAAAGAACTTCGACAGCTCAAATTCGGTGACTGCGAGGGCGCAGCCTTGCAGCTCTGTAAAACCTACACCCGAGAGGCTAGGCTTGGCGAGCGCCGAAAAATAAGCATATTACGCGATAGGAGTTGAAGATACCTGTAAGTCACGAGGTCGCTGCTGCCGCACCCATCGCCCGTCGCTCAGAATGGGGATTTTCTCGGCTTATCCTCTCGGAAGAAGCCGGCGCAAAAGGGGACCTTTCCCCTCGCCTCGCCGTGCTACAATACAAGAGAGAAAGGGAAAGATAGAGGGCGAGGAGGACTTTCCGCCAGGCGGAAGAATATTTCTGGTGGTCCCCCTTTAAGCTCGGCCTCAATCTCCCGAGCTCTACCCTCCCATTCCCCAGTTACCTGCTGAAGCTTCACACAAAGCCGACACTCGAAACTCATTCCCGAATTCGCCTCCTCCAGACTCCCGAAACCGGTCTCCTCTAGGTAACACAACCGCCCACACCCCTCACACTGCACCAACTCGTCCCCACCCTTGTCCTGCCGACCCAAATCTAGACCCATATCTAGACCAGGAACAAACTGTCACTTCTCGCCAAAAAATCAAACAGCCTACGAAACTAACTTCGTAGTAGCCTCTACTAATCCCAACTGCTGCTGTTCAAACCTAACACTGCTACCGCATAGTCACTTCCTATCAACTCTCAAAAAGAGAGAGAAAAGAAGAAAAACTGGCACTTAGCTTTGGATGCTCGAGGAGAACCAGGAAACACGTCCGCTCACCGCCATCGATAAAGGCTGCTCCACCTGGAGGGCCCCTGGGAACTAATGAAAATGTACCTGGGTGCGAGGTGCGGGTCCTACTAAGATGTCCTCAACCCTCGCGTGGGGCGTCTGGAATTTCCGCGTTTCGCCAGTGGCGCGCGGTAAGCGCCGTCACTCGGGGTGCTTTTCTGTCGCCGCACTGTCGCGCGGTCTAAAGAAGGGGGCCGTGGCACATTGGTGGTTACCAAAGAGAGCGTCAGCAAGCAATTCCTCGCTTTTTAAGAATCGACTGATAACCTCCCAGGAAAACATGCGCATTGCTCATAAAAACCGAGGCATCCGCGTCGGTCTGTTGCAGCATTCTTTTTACGAATTTTATTTTGCGTTTATGACGTTTCACTATTTCTCAAAAACCGCGTGGCACGTTGTTCACCGGAGCCCCAGCGTGGTTCCGGTGACACGTCATCAAGCACTACGGGTCTTCTGTGCACGAGATGTTTCAACTTACATTTCGCCCTTGCGATACACAAAGCGATAATGAATGACAGCGCTGAAGAGATATCGCTGGGAATCCGATACACAAAGCGAGTGACAGTGCTTTTTGTATCGGATGTGACGGCGCTTACAGCGCGCCACCGGCGAAACGCGGAACTTCGACGCGCCGCGCGAGGGTCGAGCTCATCTTAGAAGAACCCGCACCCTCGCACACCAGCGCATTTTCATTAGTTCTGAGGGGCCCTCCAGGTGTAGCAGCCTGTATCAACGGCCACGCGTTCCGGCGTTCGGGTTTCATTTCGTGCTGACTGTACAAGACTGCCGTTCTGTGCAACATGTACAAGAAAGGAGTGCTGCCGTCATGGGACATCATCTTGAAAGAATCTGAAAAGGTTGCCAGCGGCATTCACATTGAACCCGAGGTAAGCATTCGAGTTTTGTGTCCAATATTTAAAAAATGGTGCAGGCAAGATGGAGAAATTCTAATTCAGGAGCTTACGTGCCAGACCAACGAACGGCATCCAGCACGCCAAAGTTAACGACTGAGGATTAATCTTGACCATGGGCGAATCTTTTGATGTGCAACCAAAATCTTTATTACAATGCACCTTCTACACAATGAGCTTCCATCATATTGCGGGCATCTTGGCCAGGGTTTGAACCCGCCAATTTGCAGCCGCTGATTCAGCTAGGTGAAGGTCTATGTCAGGTTAACTGATGTCATGGTCGTATCAATGTTTCCCATCCTTCTTGTTTGTTTACCCGTTTTGTTTCTTGAATAACTTATTTTTATTGCAGGTGCTGAAACTGATAGAAGAGACGAGACCACAAATTTCATGCAGGAAGTGGTTTATTTTTCGTGCAGGCAGGGCGACGGCTTTCAATGCCAAAGCTGTGTGCGCCACATCGGTAGAAAGTCCGTCAGGTAGAAAGTCCGGACAATCACAGATTTACTACAAAAGCCACGGCTTGGGGCATTGAGAAAAAAGAAAGTGCAAGGAAAATGTACATGGATGCGCAATCCAGTTGCCGTGTAAACTTTCAGTGTCACAAGTCCAGACTCCACCTAAGTCCTCCGCATCCATGGCTTGGAGCGTCAAAGATGGTGTTGTTAGGTGAGTGCTGTGGGGATGGCGTACTTGAAGTTAAATGCCCGTACAGTGGTCGGGACTGTACCATCATAGAGTACATTTGCCTGAATAGCAGCCTCGCTCTCCCCGAAGGAGAGAGCATGCAACTGAAAAGAAAGCGTGCACATTTCTACCAGGACCAGATGCGAATGTATGTTTGTAATTTGAGGTATTGCGACTACGTTGCGTGGACCACCGAAGAAACCTAGATCGAGAGGATCCCCTTTGATGTTGAGTTTACCAAGGCTATGCTTTCAAAGTGCACAAACTTCGAGTGTGTGCTTCTGCCAGAACTGCTTTACAAGGCGTTTTCAAAGGCTCAGAAAGAACACTAAGAAAACAGGACTACATATTGCTATTGCGATGGACCAGAACAGAGCAAGATGGCGCTCTGTGACAACCCCCAGTGTGAGCGTAAGTGGTCTCGCCGGAAGTGTGCTGGCACAAAGAGAGCGCCACGCAAACAGTGGCTCTGCAACCACTGCAAATGAGAGAACATGCTCTGATGAATGGGAACAGGGCTTAAGGCTGTGTAATAGACTTCATCCGAAGAAGAAGAAAATTAGGTGTTTATTGGCACAGCGGCAACTAAGGCCATAGTGTGCCAAACACAGGGTATGTTAAAGGCAATACTGAAAAGACCTATAGTAGGTAGTTCCATTTTAAAACTATGGGGAATGAATGCTTAAAACTTTACAAGATACAGGCCTATTAAGGCCTCCAGAAATTTTAAACCGATGCTCCACTAACCAGAGCCATTCTAAAGAAATTTCATTCACACTAGAGAGTATGGGAGAATGTGCCGACGATACAAGATCGCCGGCTCTCTGCCACTGCTAATCTTCAGGCAAACGTAATAGAAATGAAAACAAACCAAAATTCATAGCCCATGTAGGATGCCAATGCTATCTAAAAACTTAAAGACTTGATGGTGCGGCACAAGAGGTTCGTCACCCAATAATAATGCGGGGTGAAATGGGACGTGATTGCGGAAAAAGGTAGAGAAAAAAGTGGTACGTTCGTGATGGTACTTAGGACATGTGATAAGAATATGCATGACACTCAACGACTCGTTACAGTATTCACATTTCGGAGCTGCCTCTGCCCGTAGGAGGTACCCATGCGTGAGATGGGTGTGGCAAGTTATGGCAGTTGGATTGGGACACACAGATCGATAACAAATTTCACATTATTAAGCCCAACTTAGAAGTGTGGGAGAGTTCCTCCCATAAGGACCGCTGATCGGAAGTCCTTTTGTGCCACTTGAGAATTGGTCATTCTCGATTGACTCACCTGCACTTGCTCTGCGGTGAAG
Organism: Ixodes persulcatus; assembly: GCA_013358835.2. NCBI lineage: Eukaryota > Metazoa > Arthropoda > Arachnida > Ixodida > Ixodidae > Ixodes > Ixodes persulcatus. Next base: position 26,055 of record JABSTQ010000005.1, on the reverse strand, counting down.
ATGTAAAGCTCTGTGAAAAGTGTGGGAAAATGTTAACTGTCCTTCACCTCCTGTGGAATTGTAGATGTTTTGATCATCATCGTCGAAGACATTTTCCTGAACTTTTCAGAAACCACCTTCGATTTCATCCTTATTTTTTGCTTGGCGATAGACCTTTGGTATCATTTGCTCGCGTTTTAAGTTTCCTACGTGCAATTGGCTTTTTGCACCTGATATAAACAGATAAGTTTAGACGTAACTGCTAGGCTCTTTAAATTAACTTTCTTGGCTCAATATGGCCATAGTCGCTCTTGCACCATTAAACCCCCATCACACACGCAAATATGGGATGAGACACCTAGCATGACGTTTCATATATCACTCGGTGTTTCATCACAGACATCAATTTTTGTTTAAACACACTGTCCGCCCTATTATTTGTTGAGCTCCCGTTCCTCCTTAAATTACAGTGATTGGTTCTCTGAGTGCTATGCTGACACACGACAGGTGCGTTTTGAGTGCAGTATTGTGTCGTTTCTATGCACCAGAAGTTACACTTAGTGGTCATTCTGACGTCAAGAATAATGCATGGCTGGAACCTGGACAAACAATGTCAGATACACTGATCTATGCGCACTTACAGGCTCACAGATATTATTTTGCACATATAGCTGCTTTTTGCTGGGATGAGTACAGAATGCACATATATGCCAAGTACGTGGAACCATAAATGGACTTGCATGCAGGACTTCACATTTCGTAACCTGCTAATCTTTTATTTTTTTGTGTGTTACAGCCACGAAACCATCGGCGAGTGCTCTGAAGGAGATCACTTTCAGGAAACATGTCCTAAACAAGTCGGCACCGCAACAGCCCAAGCGTCGTGCGTGCCCTGCTTCAGCTTGCATAGATCCAGGGAACCCCCAGACTGCAAAGGTGTTAAGAGAGCTAGTGTCTGATGCTCCAAATGCACTGTGGAGCCGCTATGCTGTGGAAGTCTTAAGACCTACTAATCAGACACTCCTGAAAGACACTGACAACCTGCTTTCAAAAGCAAGCCTGGAGATTTCTGCCAGCTACGTAGCATCCGGCCATCTCTCCACTTTGCGTGGAAGAGAGGACTGCAGTATGCAAGGCGACGCTAGGGCAGAACAGGAATCCTGCCCGGAAGAGGGAGAAGGTTAACCGCCTGGGAGCCTCGATGTTCTGAAAGATTGTGCACTGCACCCGTCCCGAGAGCTTGGTGCGGGACATTTTGTATTGAAAAGTTCAGAAACTCAAGCTTGGAGACCCTAGGCAGTATGGCATAGACAAAGAGTCAGTTGCTGTGGTAGCATACTTAAGTTTGATGTCATGCGTTGACAAAGAGATCCTGGTGAAAGAGACGGGCCTGCATATACACCATGAATACCCTTACATAGCAGCATCACCAGACCGCATCGTCTTGGAAGGAAATTACAAAGGTATTCTGGAGGTCAAGTGTCCTGCCTCCAAGCGAAAGTTGACTCCTGCTGAAGCATGTGAGTTCAGTGACTTCTGCTGCCATATTGTGAATGGAAACGTGGAACTCAAGAAGACACACCCATTTTACTTCCAAGTACAAGGGCAGATGGCAGTTCTTGGAGTACAGTGGTGCGACTTCGCTGTATGGATGGACAACGGCGACCTGTGGGACTCGCTCTCAGTAGAACGAGTCTACTTTGACCAGTTCTTCTGGGACAGCGAGGTTCTTCCCGACCTCCACTACTTTTATCGCTTTTGCATCGTCCCCGAGCTTCTGACACGTCGCATCAAAAGGCTGAACTTTTTGTAGACAACAGGCAAGGGCTATGTTCCCTACCTCAAGTACAAGGAGGGGTTCTATCTCTGCAAGGGTAACGCAGATGTACTGAAATTGTGCATAAGAAAGCTGAAATGAGTTCAGTTTATACTCAGCATCATCTATTTTGTGGTACGTTGCAGAGCAAGTGTAGCTTTTGCAGTGCTTCAACTCTGCCCAGTTAGTTGTGCGAGCACATGCGAAGGAGACGACGGAAGACGCAACCAGATACTCTCGCAGCAGTGCCAGGTTGCAGCTCTGTGAAAGCTAAGCTACCCTAGACAATGTACCACAAATGAGTTGACGTCGAGTACAGTCTAAGCTCTGTATAACAGACCTTAATTTTGACCAAGATTTTGGTCTGTTGTAAGAGGAGTATGTTGTATGGAAATACAGTTAAACCTCGATTTTACGAATTTCCCGATGTTAACGAACAAATTCGGATTCCCCGCGCAGCCTATGCACGAGGTCTCCCTTCCTCGATTTTACGAAGTTCCCGATTTAGTGAAATAATTAGCGGGTCCCGGTGACTTCGTTAAATTGAGGTTCAGGTGAATGAAGTTGAGTCAATGGTATGTAGAGGACAACCAACTAAACTTCACAAATCGGTATGTCATTTCCAAATGTCTGTTGTTACCAGGTCTGTTGTAATGAGCTTCGACTGTATGATGTTTCATGGGTTGTACTGACATGGTACTGACTTGACACATGTTCACATTAATTTTCCTCATTACAAGCAGGTGGAAATTTGAAATGTATTCATAACAAACATTATGTGCAGAAACTGGCTTTTCAAATATGTTTTGCTCTGGAGATGGAAGTGCCTTGTTGGAATGTTATGTTTAATTAATTTCAGGCTGTGCATTCATACACACACTTTTGTTTTGAATGCAACAGAGAGTGCTTTTGAAATATATTGCAAACATTAGGCAACCAAGCGGCGCCATTAGGTTTACGGAGTAACATTGTACAGCTACTGCCATTTCTTTCAGTTAGTTTTTTTTACTCTATTATCTCTTCATCTTGGATGAGAGGTCCATGAAAGTTGGATAGTAGTGCACTCGTCGCAAAGATCTCGTCAGCAATGTCGGCCATGTTTAAGGGCAGCGGAGTGTCAAAGACATGAAACTCTTTGATACGCCTAATGGTTCTCTCCACATGTACTCTAGCCGCTGCTACCTTTCGCGTGCACACAACATCCTCTCGGCTCATTTGTTTTTCCCCTGCGATTCGGAACGGTGGAATGTAGAGTTTGACACCGACTGGAAGGAGATCCTGCACCTTGAATCCTTTATCCACCATTACTGCATCTCCGCTTTCAAGCAGGTCTAACACTCCACACCTGTCAACAATGGCACGATCACTTGTACTGCCTCCGAACAAATCTGATACAAATGCTATGAGGCAGTCGGGTGTAATGCCAACCAAACACTTCATAGTGTTAGCATGTTTGTAGCTAGAAAATGTCTTTCGTTGTGCTTCCAGGGCAGAGGGTTTCTGAATCCGATCCTCAGTGGAGTCCAGTACAATGCGTGTATCTGGAAACTCCCGAAAGCGCTCGGGCATGTTTTGCTGAACTTCATGCAACTGCGGAAGTCGTGTGATTCTCGATGTACACTGTTGAGCATAAATAACCACCAAGCAAAAGTATGGCTTAAAGGGACACTGACAGGGTATTTATGCTCGCCGAGGTTTTTAGTTGTACGTGACATATGAGAGCCCAACTACCCAGAACAGAATTTGCGGCTCGAAATTCAGTTTCTTTCCGCCCGAAAACCGCCGATCGAGAACTGGCCGGTTTGAGTCTCGCTCACTCTCTTTTCCATGGTCACGGGCCGTTTTCTAAGGTTTCGAAGCGACCACCAAATTTAATCAAAGTCGTGGGTCATTGAAGGCACACAGTCAATATTAAAAATAGAAAAAAATATGAAATCCATTTTTTGTGGCTTCCAAAAAGCTGCAAATACGTTGATTGAAAAAAAAAAGATAGCACAGACAACCGGAAGTATTCTGTGCGTTCACTGAAAAGTTTTAACATGGCGTCGTTTCGCGTATCGTGGGACTAGTGGATGGCAGCGGACGACGGGCGTTGGACCTCTACTTCAGAACTGTCGTTCACGGTACCGGCGAATTCTGTCTTCCTTCGAAAGAGAAATTTTGGACCGATCAAAAGAACTGATATTCATCCCGTACGACATGCCCGACCAGCAAGCCGATTGCACGAAGACGTCGCCGAGCCGTCGTCCCTTCTCGTTGCTGAAGACATCGCTCGCTCAAACGTCAAGCACGTAGTGCGTACTTTGAGTTTAATACAAACGCGTACGGTTTCTTTACGAGGTGCGAATTTGGCCTCTGCGTGGTGCTGCCCGACTTCAAGCCGGGAGTGCATGTAATGAAGGGAAATCGGCAGCAAACTTCCGACATACAGTCTACCGGCTCCATTAGTACGCATGTAAGAGTTCCTTCAGTAGCTGATTCCAATTTCGAACACCAGCGCGTGCGGACGCGGAATCATGAGCTCCAGCGGAGCGGATTTTGCGGCCCGGCTGGGCCGCGGTGCCAGGGGAGACGCAGCGTCTACTGACTACCCGACTATTTTGCCACCCTTGCCGACTGGTTCTGCGGTGTTAAACACCGTGTTTTTGCATGCTGACGTTCGTGGCCGCCCGTACCGAGTCGAGGACTTCCGGGACACCCTGCAGCGTCTGGAAATTCTCCCCGAAGTCACCGCTTTGGGGGCATACCAGATGAACCACGTCTGGGCTGTGACTTTCAAGTCACCCGAGGGAAAGCGGAAGGCCCCTGCCGCCGGCGACCTCGTTGTTAAGGGGCGGCGATGCCTCGTCATCGATCCAGGAAACCGAGACATCCGCCTCAAGCTTCACTGGATGCTGTATCATGTTCCTGATGACGAGGTGAAGGCGGCGTTGGCACCGTACGGCACTGTAATCGAGGTGGGCACCGAGAAGTGGCGGGTGCAAGGCATTGCGGGCTGCGCGTCAATGACGCGAACGGCTGTCATTCGGCTCAAGCCTGGGCTTACACTGGACGACCTGCCACATCAGTTGCGCATCGCCGGAGGGCTGGCGCTCGTTGTAGCGCCGGGCAGGGCGCCGCTCTGCCTGCTCTGCCAGCGAACCGGCCACATCCGCCGTGACTGCCGTGTGCCCAAGTGTGAGTCGTGCCACCGTTTCGGCCACGACGCTGACCAATGTGTGAGGACTTATGCAGCGGCCGCAGGTGCCCGAAGCGGCGAGACAAACGCCGAGCACGTCATGGACGAGACAGACGCGGAAGAAGTCGCCGCGAGTGCCGCTACCGCTGCCAAAGACAATGAGGAGAGAGCTAAGGATGGCACCGACCGACTAGCGCCTGCAGAGTTGCCGAAAATGACGGAGGCCACGCCAGTTGCCGTGGTCGAGACGAGCTTCGATCAGACAACACCATGCAACGCTGAGCCGGGGAAGGAGGAGGAAGAGGCGAGAGTCGTCGAGCCAACGACGTCTACTGAGGCGCAGCTAAGCGTCGACGTGGATATGGCTGACACTGGGGCTTTGGCCACGAAACGACCACGGGAACTCGATTCGGATTCGGACTCGGACGCGGTTAAGGTTGGCTATGACTCGAACCCGGAGGAGCTGCCTGTGAAGATGGCTTGGAAGACGGCGACCACGAGGCGGAGAAAGCCTCGACCCGTACCAATTTGTGTTTCCGAACCCAAAGGACTGGACAAGCCGACCGGCTGACGCGGTTATGAGCCGGTACTTGGTGCGGTTCTCTAGACAAGGTGAGCCCCTGACATGCGAGGGCGTCTATATATGTCGGAAACCTGAAACTGTCGACACTCAACGTTCGAGGCTTTGCCTCGCGTCGCAAGCAATATCAGGTTAAGAGGCTCCTAATCGACAGAAGTATCGATGTCCTCGCAATTCAGGAGACCAAAGTTGGAAGTGACGAAGAGACCGCATGCTTACTGGCTTCTTTCTTGCACTCTTTTGAAGTGTGCGTGTCGCGGGCAAATGGTATGTCCGGGGGTTGTATGTTGTTTTTACGAAAATCTTTGAACGCACAAGTCCAATCAGTAATAGTCGACAATGTTGGTCGACTCGTCATTTGCGACTGTAGTATTTCTAATGTTGAATATCGTTTCATAAATGTATACGCCCCAAACGACAATAACGAAAGGAAAGTGTTTTTTCAGAGCATTGACCAATATTTAGATTCTCAACGTAAAGTTGTCTTGTTAGGTGATTTTAACTGCGTTTGTGGCACACGGGACCGATCCAAAATTACGAGACAAAGCGACAGTAGTGCAATTATTTTAAACGAGTTGATTACGGAATACAGTTTGCAGGATGTCGCGACGTACCAAAGAACCAACGATTGTTTATGGTACACACATTATCAGTCCTCGAGTCATGCCCGTCTTGATAGAGCTTACGTGTCAATTGAACTTTTAACCGGATACGAAGACTATAATGTACTGCCGGTATTTTTTTCTGATCATGCACTTGTTTCTTTCATTGTTGGTGGTTTCAAAGAAAAAACCCAGTTTCGTTGGGACCAGTGGAAAATGAATAATAACCTTCTTAAGGATGAAGTTTTTACTGAGACAGTCGATAAATTATTAAGTAAAATGCACCACGTAGGTGCGAGTGCCTGCGAAAAGTGGGAATGGTTTAAGCGCGAGGTTAAATTTAGTGCAATAGAACGGTCTAGCACGCTTGCTTACTGGAAAAAAACCGAAGAAAAGTTGCTCCTTGATGACCTTCACCGACTATGCAGACTCGAAAATGAAAACCCAGGCATGCTTTCAGAACAGATTAAGACAGTAAAAAGTAAAATTGCGGATTTAGAGGTGGAAAAGTATAAAGGAGCCATCGTGCGGGCCCGAGCCGCTAAATACATTCTAGGGGAGCAGCCCACCAAACGGGCATTAAGTGCCGAAGCTAAGCATGTAAAGGAAAAAAACATAGCCGAAATAGAATACGAAGGCTTACCAAGCAGTCAACCGGAGATTATAGAAAAAGCATTTATTGAATACTATAGTAATCTCTTCCAGCGACAGAAGCACGGCAGCGACGCGCAATTTGAAAAATACCTAGTAGTGATGCCTCATCTCGAAGAAGAGATAACAGAAAAATTAGAAGAACCGATAAGCGTCGCAGAGATCGAGAAGGCGATTGAAGAACTGGCAACAAAAAAAGCTCCGGGTCCTGACGGATTAACTGCGGCATTTTACAAAAAATTTAAACATGATATTGCTGCTCGTCTGCATGACGTAATAACCGAGTCGAATGAGGCAGAAAAGTTACCGCCTTCCTTTCTAAATACCCATACTGTCCTTATTCCTAAAGTGGATGATGCACACAAATTAAGAAATGTTAAGAACTACAGACCCATTGCTTTAGGCAACGTCGACTATAAAGTATTAATGAAAGTTCTCGCCCGACGACTACAGAATGTTATTTGCGACATAGTAGGGGATCACCAGACCTGTAGTATCCGAGGAAGATCCATTTTAACGAACGTGCACATTGCGAGAAGTGTATTAGAGTTGTGCGATGCTCAACTTGATCAGGTTGCCATCCTCCAGATTGATCTGGAGAAAGCGTTTGACCGAGTGCAACATACCGTCCTATATAAAGTTTTAGATCATGTACGAGTGGGAAAAGTCATAAGAAAGTTTGTACAAATGGCATATACGGGATGTACAACACAGATTATAATTAACGGGAAAGCAACGTCGAGAATTTCTGTGGACTCGTCAGTTAAACAGGGTTGCCCGCTATCACCTTTGTTATTTAGTATTTATTTAGAGCCCTTTTGCCGAACTATAATAAATGATACAAGTACTAGTGGGTTTACGTTACAAAATATAGAGGTCAAACTCCAGTCCTATGCCGATGATGTCGCTATTTTTTGTAAAGATAAAGATAGCATCACAGCAGCAGTCAGTGAAGTGAAGGCCTACTGCGAGCTTACGGGTTCAGCTGTCAATTGGCAAAAGTGCAGCGGCTTATGGCATGGAACATGGGCCACAAAGCCCGACGTTTTTGAAAACATAAATTTTACGTCGACACCTCCAAAGTACTTGGGCGTTCCTCTACAACATTATAAGGGACCGAACATATACTGGGCATCAGTAGTGCAGAAAACGCGCGAGGCAGCTGGCAAATGGAAAGGATGGGATATGTCCATTTTTACGCGAGCTACCGTTTGTAATATTTTTCTAATCGCAAAATTTTGGTGTGTGCTTCAAGTGCTGGCGTGTGCTAGAGTGAATATTCAGAAATTACCTCGTGTTTTTGCCATTTTCATCTGGAGATCGGGATGGGAGAGAATGCGTCGCGACAATTTGTTTCGTCGCGTTAGTAAGGGAGGGCTATCGTTATCTCACGTGTTCGTTAGGCAGACTGTATCCCGTTTTATGTTTCTTAGAGAACAAACCAACCCTTTTCTTCGGACGGTAATTCAAATGACACTTGCAGATGAAATCCCTTTCTTTGTTGTTTCTTCATGTAGACCCGAGCAGAGGAAACTCAGCAGTTTTCTTCGAGAAGTGGTTGAAGCGTGTCGTTTTTTGTCTGTACGTTTTTCTCTTCAATACTTGTCGACGGTGACACGCAAGCGCTTAACTCGTGACCTTATTGAAAGTGTTTTTCCTGAACCGTTGTATCGTTCCATGTTTCATGCAGGCCCAGAGCGTAATGTGCTATCTAGAGTTAAAAAGATGACCATTGCCCCTTCTATTAAAACTTTTTTTTTCCAGTTACACACCAATACACTCCCTGTCAAAACTTGGCTTGGGGGGAAAAAAATTTACGTACCGTGGGGCGTTGATTGTTTTTTGTGCAAAAAGCCTGAAACTGTCGAACATGTTTTTCTCGACTGCTGGGACGCTTTCCTTTTCTGGGACGTCCTCCAGCGAACTATTAAAAAAGACTTGCCTTTAACCCCATACGGCATTAGGTTTCTTTCTGTGGAGAAACAAGTTGAGATCCCTCTCGATCTACTTATGCTCCTGGGCCAGGCCTTATGCCATATGGAGAAGTAGAATGGCAGTGAGGCATGCCGACGTTGATGTCCGACCAGTACGCATGGATTTCATAGAATCTATCTGCAGACTAAAATCTGTATACGCCACTTTGGTTTGTGCGCCTGATTGGGTGTCAATTCTAGACGTACTTGAGACCTTGAAAGAATTTTAAATTTTTCGACCGCGCATAAGTGATCTTCATGAAGTGAATTTAACAGTGTGATCTTTTTGTATTGCACATGTTCAAACCGGCAATAAAAAAAAAAAAAAAAGTTTCTTCAGTAGCTCAGTGGAAAGACATCCGATTCACACGCAGCAGGCACGGGTTCGATCCCTGGTGTGGGTGTACCATCTTTTTTTGTGGTCAAGCATTTTGCAATGTTTACAGTTCTTTTTTTTTAACACTTATCACTGAAAAAAAACCATTTTTGTGGAAGATACGTCGCTGAACTAAATGGTATCGGATTTCGTTTTTGACACCTGCGAACTCAATGTAGTCACTTTCCACAAAATGCAAGGAGCATATGAATCGGGTAGCGTTCGCTTTCCGAGCTTCGCGTAACTGTTCTACAGGAATTGCAGCCAGCCATTGATACCGACCCGTTGATCTTTTGGAAACTTGTGCACTCTGCCGCACAATGCCACCTTCAGATGCAGAACATGTGAGGAAACTCTTCACGCAACATCTTGGGAGTATTCTTTTCGGAGCCGATCACGGGAATTCACCACACTACGGCACTCGGGCACTCACTACTAATTGCCAACACTTAAATGTACAAAACAACTCATCTTGAAGTACAGAACAGCAAGTGGAACAAACATAACTGCAAAGGAATCGCATGGCGAACGAATGCATTTCGTCTGCTACATGCGGAGAAAAAAAAAAAAAAAAATGCACGGTCGGGTGTAGCCACGTGACTGTAGCAAAATATTAATTGGGTAGTATTCCGACACCATAATGAATTGCCTGACAAAAAAAGAAAAAAAAATTTTGGATTCGGACACCCCGAAGTTGCGTGCAATTTCTTTGCATGGCATCGCAGTTTTGAGACGTACAGGTATCATAAAGAGCTGGTCTTCGGGTTCCTGGGTACGCATGTAGTTGCCCTTGCCAACTGTCGGGTATGTTTCAAGGACAAGGTCGTGGAGATGTTTAAACACTTTGTAGGTCGGTAGCCCTGTGTAGTACATAAAGTCATTACCCTTTTTTATGTTCTCTAGGCTCAGTGCCTGATTGCGCATTTCTGTGCACTTCAAAATTAGGTCCTCGTTAAGCCTGTACTCTTTGTTCAGCTCGATGGTCAAGTGTTAATTTCGTTCTTTCTCCTGCTCCACATCTCTTTCTAGTTCCTTCACCCTTTTCTCAAGAAACTCAAGTTGGTCCTTCATGACATGCGATTCTGCTTCTGCAGCTATTTCTAAATCTGAGGCTTCTTTTTCGAGCATAGCAGGTGCATCCTCGTCTCTTCCACCAGAAAGAATGTCCCCGCCAGCTGGTAGCCCAGTAGTCGCAGAGTCTTGAGATGCAGTAGAGCTGGTTACAGTGACTTGAGCTGCAGCAATAAAATATTTTCGGTAATAAAGTCTAAAATTAAAAAAAAAGAAAAAACAATGACGGTAGACAAAAGTGCTTTACAGTAAAAAAAGAAATCGGTTCTTTAAATGCCACTACAGCGAGTCATTTCTTATCGCTGGGGACGCCTCGTAATAATGACTAACTATAATATAATGACTCGAAATCTTAAACATATCTTCAGAAGTTTCCTTCCCAGTCTTCGGGTTTATAACAGCTCGGCTGCACTTTGACTATGTTTTCGCAAATCCTCGTCCGTTTGTTGATTGTGAACGTCGCCATCGTAGTGTGAAAACAATGTTTCAAGTAGGGGCACCATCATGACCCGCGGGCTTCGTGCACACCGAAACAAACGTCAAAGTAGGTACCTTTGGTGTGTCCTGATGAGAGCTTAGCGTCCCGCCTCTTTGCTACCCTACTAAACCGGGCAAGTTAACTCGGCGCGGAGGCGCGTCGGTTTGTACACAAACACGGAGGGCGCGAAATCTGGGTGATCTTTCTCTCGAGATGAGACGCTTGCATTGTAAATAGAGAAAGAACAGATTGTTAGAAACAACTAGCCGCACGAAGTAGGCCGCAATTTTTTTTTAATTCAAAATGTTACTGACCTGCAATGAAAGGCGCACTACAAACACGCGAGGTGGCAGATGGCTGCCAAGGCGATCCGTCCGGGTTTTGTCGGCGCAGCGCTTGGATCCATTTCTCGCGCTTCCTTGGGTGCCGTGTTGCTACTGGGAATCGAAAGAAGCTCAGGCGCTCAGGTTCGGAGCGTTTTTGCTACTATTTGTGCAGCCAACAGCCGCACAGCGCTGAGGCATCGCAACTGTGCTCGATGTACGCACGACTAGCGATGCGCGCTGACCTTCCAGGTGGACAACAAGAGTCACCAATAATGGCGCCTTTCCCTTTCCTCCCCTCCCCTAAATTCTGCGCATGCGCACAACAATCTCTGCAAAAGTTCAATTGACCGTACTGTGCCCGAACGCTCTAACGACGAAGCCAACAAAGCTCTTTTCTGAAAGGAGCTGGAGGCCAGTGAGACGGGCGCATTGTGTGTTGTTTACGGCTCTTGAACAACGGGCATACAGAGATCTGGATTTACCGCTTAGCTGCTGCTCGGAGTGGTGAGACCACATCGGTTCCTTTGCGATAGACGTAAATGCGATTTTAAGGAAGAACAGCCGCAGGAAGAAAATACGGTCGTCAATCATCGTGGTTTGGGGACGAAATGCGGCTTAAGGAGTAATTGATGTGAAACGTGCTCGCGGTGGGTCTTGTCGTTTTTGTTTCGAAACGTGGAGACAAATAAAATGTTTTGAAACATGCAGATCGTTATCGGCGACCCAAACGCAAGCTCCAAGAAACAAAACAGTCGTGGCTGCGCCCATCGACGCCGATAGTCCGCAACATTTGGTGGTCGACGCCGCCACAAAGCAGCCACAAATACGGGATTACAAGATTGGTAGTAGAGATCGAGGGAAGTGTGAAATTGCGCACGAAATAATAGGTTATACCGGTTATAAAGTTTTACGGAATACAAACTTTCGATGCGGAATTTGAAAGGTGCAGAAAGATTTCTAAGCTAGGTGGCGCAAGCTACCGCCCAATATAAGGGGACACAGCCACCAGCATTAATCAGAGCCGTTTATTGAGAGAGTTTGGCCATACATTGGTTTGAATAGGCGAGCATCTCGGGCCAACCACAGGCCGCGAAACAGCCCCTAGCGGTGGTCGCGTGCTCTAAATTTGTGCCACGACTATAATTCGTTTCACCTTATGTGCGAGCGAAGGCAAAACTGGAAGCGCGAGCACGGAAGCTCCGTGCGTTCAGGCTTTGCTCGAGCGCGCGAGCTGGGGAGAAATGCAAAAAGCGCTGGTCTCGCGCTTCTAGCTTTGGCTTCGCTCGCAGGTAAAGTGAAACGAAGTATAATTTGAGCCGTGCCGAGCGGAACTCCGCGTCTCAAGACGCTCGCGCACCCCACCCTTTGCACTGCTTTCTTTCAGCCAGTCTCAGGCAGAGCCGTCTATACGGCTCTGAGTCTCAGGACGCTGTTCTAGCAGTGCAGACAAAGGCATGGGCACGAGCGCGTGGCTTTGGAAAGTGCCTCCTATGCACGAGGTCTCGTACAAACAATAGCGTTTCGCTGAGCTAGGCTCACGCGCCTGTGCCTTTGTCTTCACTGTCGACATTTGTGAGATGGAGTAGAGGTCTCCTGATTGGTCGACGCTGTGTCACAAATTTAGTTTACGCTCTAAGCGTGGGGGGAATATTCGGCGCTGGCGGCGGCCTTTGCTCCGCCTATTGTCCAAACTCTCCTAATATACGGCTCTGGCATTAATCTATTCCTATAGCCATCGCCGGCAGCTCCGTTAGCTCTGTCGCCACTGGTTCGAACACTCCTCCGTCCCCGCACCGTCCCGTATTCGGCACGGCGCTTTCGCCGGGACGCCTTTTACACCGTCGCACGCTTCGCCGGGCTCGACGGTGCCGTGCTGTGCAGAGAAGAGGCACAAGAAACGACGCCAGGTTGCCAGGTATAAAAATATTTTAGAGAAGCACCACAAACGTGGTGAAGAACCATTAATTTTATTTTAGGAATCGGAGGTCGCTGTGGGACCTTTGGCATGGCATGGAGAAGTCCACGTCGCCTGATGACACCCGTCGTTTTCGGCGTCGCGTTTCGGAGTTTGAGAGACCGCCCTCAGGTACAAAGGGCACAACGGGCCTGCTATGGCGACGCACTGGCGGCACCTCTGATTATCAACACAATACCCGCCGTTTCTTCCCTTACAGCCAGCAAAGAGGGACGAGGGGTAGCGGGCAGCAAACTCTGTTGTTCCTTTGGACCTAATCGTGTTGGCTATCGTCCCAGGTGGCGTGCTGTGCAGTGAAGAGGCGTTAAGAAGCGACGCCGGGTAGTGGTGCGAGAGTTCTACTTCAAAAATTGTTTTCTCGCTTTAAACAAAAATTACCTTGATTAATTAAACTTTCAGAATCAAAAGACAATCGATTGTTCTTCCAAACCCACCATATTTTGTATTTTTACTTGGACCACCTCGGGGTTGAATAAACGGCTGTTTATGCGTCAAAACACACTTTTTTGCAACTTCAGGATATTTTTTTTTACTGCACGATGTTTAATTGAGCGGTTTAAGATATTTTTTTATAGATTACATACCTAGAGGGCAGCAAGTAAAAAGTTATATTAGGTCCCGGGAGCAATTATATGTTTTTTAATAAAATGACAAAAATGTTTATTTTTTTATTAAAATTCTGTATTTTTAAAAATATTTAAATTAAACAAAACTGCACAAACCCAACCACATTGTAATTTGACAACCGTGCAAATTTAAGAAACAAATATTGTTGGGTGTTTCATAAAAAAGCTGATTTTTCGTCAATTATTGAGTGATGCCTAGTTTCACGCTGTTTTCAAGAATTAAAATTGCGCTCACGTCATCACAATTTTTTTTTCGTCAAAACCATTTTACGGTATGGCTATAAACATTGCGGCCGAAGCCCATGAATTTTTTTTTAGAAATTGGAGGTGATCGAGCGCAACGTCTGGGACGTTTCACGTGGAATGACCCTAGGGAGAGGAGGATTTGCATGACTGGGGCACTTGTACACTGTTTTTACCGCCGCCAGGTGCATGCATATAAAAAAAAAAGGTGCACGATGTACCCACGTATCTCTTTCTTTCTTAGAATGTATCAAGCGCGTTGTTTCAGATAGCGATATTTTTTTAATTTCTGACAGTGCAACATATACAAAGATTTCATGAACAGTAAGGCAGTTAAGTGCCACAATTACCGATTTTTTAGAGTTGTGAGAAACATTTCTTCTACCATTTATTGAGAGATGCAGTTCTTCGGTGTTCGAACATTCCATAAACAGTAATGAAGTTAAGCAGCAGGTTGACTAATTTATTACGGTTCTGACGAAATTATTTTTTTTAAATGTTTATTGAGACATGCAGATCTTCAGTGTTCGTCCTAGACCGGTGTGCTCAGCGATGCGTTTTCATTGAAGTGGCCCAGTTTGACCTTTTGTGATATTGTGGTTTCTTTGTTAGGGTAGTGATGTTTTTGGGGAACTCTACACAATCTTTGTTGATGCAGACCTAGTAAACAAAAAAAAATAAAAGCAAATTAAAAATTGTTTTTAGGTGCCGCTAAGCGTGATAACAAACTTTAGCGGTTGATTGAAACATGGTGAATAAATTCTTTGACACGTTGCAAAAGGTAGAAATGACTTAGACACGTTCGCGGTTAACATGTTTGCAAACAATGTACGCTAGGCACAGCAAACCCTGTTAGTTTCCATTTCTGATGAAATTCGGTGGTGTTTGTACGCAAAAAAACACGTCATCGGGGGGCGCGCGCCACGACATGGATGCCGTGCAGTCACTTTCTCCCAATCGTCCTCAGTCCTCGCACAACCAGGTCATATATGGCAAGACGCGCTATCGCTCCCTCTTTCTCTCTCATCCTCTTTCTGTCACCCCACCCCCTCGCCGTCGCCGCCCGCACAGCGGCAGCTTAGCTAGCTAGCTTGAAAATTGAATATTATTAGTCTACAATTCTACACCAAACTAATTTCTTCCACTTAAATTTAAAAGGGAAACGCCTTCCCACCAGATCTAGCGGATGGTGATTACGTGATGTTATCAGCATGATGATTCTTACGTGGTACTAATCAAGTATAATGTGACTGACGCTATGACTTAACAATGTAACGTAACGTGACCAGGTAACACGTGGTGGTATACCAACCACGTTACCATCGTAAGCATTGTGCAGTGCGCGCCAAATTTATCCGCAACACGCGAACGGCGTTTAATCTCATTGGAGCGCTATCCTTGTTGCAGTCAAAGAACTGCTCCTTGACGTACTAGCGCTTAGTAGAACAGTCCGAGCAGTGAAGAGCGCTTGCTCAAGGCCAAAATTGCTGCTGGACCGGGAACAACAAAGCAATTTTATTCCGCCCGCGAGTAGATCTTCGCGTTTTGCCTCATTATGATGAACCATCAAGTGCTTGAATAAATCATTCAATCACCGACTGTTTTCACAGTCACGTATGCATCGCCGTGCGAAAAGGTGAGTATGTAATGGCCGACCGGTGAAATTCCTGCGGCGTCCAAGGTTCGGCGACAACCCGACACCCCGCTTGGGTGTTGGGTTGTTTCATTAGAAGCTACATCATGAATCAGTTCTCCGGCTGCCGCCAAAATAAATTTATCCGGAACACGCCAACGGTAGCGCATCCCCCGCGACTCCGCTTGCATGCTCTGGATAAATTTGGTGAGCACTGTATGTAGGACGTTCACAATACGTACGACGCTCATTGCACACATATATGACCTCAGAACCCGCACAACTCAAACTACTTTTCAGATTCTGCTTCTCTAACGTAATCACTAGGATTAAGGTGAATTAATATTTTTCCAGTTTTGGCCGAATTGTGCATTACTTGAAAGCAGACTTCATTCATGTTCTTAAAAAGACTACGTCTCTAAGGTACATACTTTGTTTGAATCGGTCTTATCGCAAGGCATGCCATCGGGAGCGTTAGAGATTACGAATTCATTGTTTGATACTTTGCAGACAATGTGGCACGTGGCCATACCGAGAGATGACTGTCGCCAAGGAAGTTCCTGCAAGATGGACATAAACACCGATATAAGAACTCACGAAACTGTGTTTTATGGTGTAATTAATATTTGGAATACGCCTTTACCTCGACGTAACCTAATATTGAACGGTCCGGATATTCTAATTTACACCATTCCATGGGTGAAACGAGCGTTTTATTCCATCTTTGTAGTGAGACTCGTGCAGTATGCCTGCTGGGACTATTTCTAAGGCACTCCCGGCTTGAATCTCTGCGAGTAGAAACAAGGAAAGTTTAGAAATTTAGACTAAACTATACTTTTTTTATGGTTATCTTAAACGCTTACGGTTCTAATTGTCATGCGAACTAGTCAAGCATAAAAAGCTTTTGTTGAATTTGTTGGTTCATTATACATTCTTTACGTGGCCAACATGAACAAGTAGTCGAATACACTTGAAAAGTCGAATACAGTGAAGTTCGATGGGTTAGGATTTTTGCGCTGGAACTGACCTCGTTAAACCTAATAAGTTGGAGAAAATGTTTTTTTAAGACATTTTAGAAGGCTTCTTAAAATTACCAAAGCTACCTCAAATTCTCCTCTCTATGACGGATTTTGTTGGACAACGGTGGCAGCGAAGCGTCTGGCCAAGTGACCGCGGGTTAGATAAGTAGCACCTTGAAGGCAAGGCCTGCCTTGCGCGTGTCGTCATAGCTAGTGCATGCCCGACTCTCCCCGAGCGTCAAATCCGTGTTCGCATTGCCGCCATCACGCTCGTTGGGAGACGTTGCAAGATGCAATGGCAATGATGCTGACACAAGCTAGGAGGCGCTGCGTGGATTGTCTTTCTCTACCGATGACGTTGAGAGGAGGAGGGGGGGGGGGGGCGGACTAAAGGTGGAGGCTTTGTCTTCTAGAAGGTTTTAAATAGATTCATGGCCGCCTCTCCGAAGCCACTTCCCATCGTCGGCTGAGTTTCTAAGCCTGCTGGCTTCAGACCTGGGGCCGGGCCAGTGATGGAAGTGCTGCGCCAATTGCGCCAAATTGCGCCAAGGACGCAATCCTGCTACATGTAGCGCCAAATTGTCATTTTACCGAAGAATTGCGTCATGCCTGCGCCGAGATAAGATGTAGCAATAAAAAATAAAAATTGAAGTCTTATCAGAGCGCGTGGCGGTACCGCGGTATTTTCCGCGCCGCAACTGTTACGCAAACCGAAACTGCGAGGGCGCATTATCATCATCATCATTGAAAGGAACAACGTTAGCAACATCTGAGACCAAAGCCGCAGAGGCTAAGCGAAAAACCATCCCACTGGGCAGCCTATTAAAAAAAAAAAAAAAAAGGCCGAGCTTGTGGATGTTTTCAATGTTGGCCTGGCCTGTTCCCGTGCGCTAGCTACCAGCGAAGTCAAAGCTAGCGTGAGCCCAATGCTCTGTGCATTTCTGACTCGCGCGTGGGCTCGTGCAGTGTGGGCACCGTTACGGGCTCCATGCGCGCGCTTGTAGCTTCGGCTGCGCTCGCACCGAAGCTGAAGCTGAAACGAAGTATAGTTGAGTTGCACCAAACTCTGGTGCTGGTAAAGCCTCACCGTTCTTTTCGGAGCACAAAGCACTGCGCGACTCGCGCGACTGCGGTGTCTGCTCCGCGGGTGTCGCTTCTCTGCAGCGCGTCGATGCATGCCAAGGAGCGCACTCAACGGGTAAACTCGCCGTGATCCGATCGTGACTTCGCCAGCACATAGAAAATGAATCGGAATTTTTTAAGCGAATATCAGATACCGCAACATTTGAAGCTGCTGCCCGAAAGACAACTCTAATCTGAACTAAACCATTCCACAACAGTGAGGGTCGTTAGATGCTGCTGCAGATACCTTAAAATAAGTGCAAACTGATAAAACTAAATATCCTGTACCATCAGAACTCAATGTGACATATTTAATTGTATTTTTTTATCTGACGAGCAGATAAACTTTATTTAAAAAAAATGTTTTTTTTGTGTTTACTTTGTTGAATTTTATATATCCTGTCTTAAAAAGGCGACAGGCGCTGTGCTCCAATAATAGAGATAGGCTTTATATAGCAATGCAGCATTATTTCATTTTCAAGTAATATGCCAACATATGCCGGACCCTGCTCCAAAAGGGCCACTACCTGCTCCAAAACAACATTTTGCCTGCTACAAGGCCTGCTCCAAAAGGTCAAATGGCACTTCCATCACCGGACCTCCTCCGCGGTTGCCTACTGGAGTTTTAGCTCCGACTTTTTATGAGGGGTTGCGAAGATAGGCGTCGTCGTCGTCGTATTGGAACGCGTGATCCTATGCGAGGGTCAGCAGAAAGCAAGCTGCTTCCATCCTCGACCCCTGTTCGTGGTTCAAAGTTTTCCGTCTGACGTAAAGACAGTGAGCTTGCAGGCGAGCTTGCGTTATTATGTCTCGGGCGTTACGCCCAAAACGTAATAAACAAAAAAGCAGAAAAAAAAGATTTTTTGATGTCGAGGATAAGACCCAGCAGAAGAGACATCTCACACTCAGCTGACTGATTTTTTTTATCTCGCTTCTTGTATAGACCTCTCTTTCGTGACAGCCGCCATGTTGAGTTCTGACGTAGCTGAGTTGGGGTAGAATAGCAAATCACTTTATTTGCGGACTGGGAGGCGCTAGAATTGAAGAGGTTCGTGCCATGGGCTCGACTTTTTTCTTGACTATACTTTTTGATTGTAATTATGCTTCAATATTTACTTAATATTTCGTCGCCCAACCCAGCTACGTCATATCTCAACATAGCGACCGTCACACGAAAACGGTCTAAGCAGCGTTTCCTCCCCAAAATAAAATTTTATTGTGTTCGTTGTACCACAAAAATAAAATACACGTCGCCCAACGCTGATTTTCTGCCCACATGTAGCACTAGTGGTCCGAACCAAATGGCACAGTTTCAGCTCTAATCGCTATCTTATTCAAAAGTTATAAATGATTTTCAGAAAGTTTGAATCGGAAAATGGGGGCCATTTATTCTCGTTTTCCGTAACTGGCGTCATAGAGTTTCATGTCTTCGAGAACTCTGTCGGCCGCCATTTTTCCATCAACAATTTTAGAAAATCACTTATAATCTTTTAATCAAAATAACGGTTAGTGCTGAAACTTTGGCATCAGGTTGAGACCGCTAGCTGAACATTTTGCTGAAGAATGAGGGTTCGGCATTGCATTGTTTATTTTTCCGGTGAAAAAATCACTGTAAATTTTTTGAAGGGAACTTGTGTGCATCCGAAGCTGTCCCTTCTTTCGCGTACACACCCTCTGTTACAACAGCAATAGAATGTACAGCGTGTCCCCCCGAATAATTTAGTGTTTTTTTTTTTTGTTGTCTTTATGGCAAAATATTGGTTACGCATTGCCGAACGCTTATTTCCTACCTAAGCAGCGCTAACGGTCCAAACACGATGCCAAAATTGCAGAACTAACTGTTTTCTCCGTTAGAAGTTATGCGATTTTCAGAAAATTTCAATGGGAAAATGGGATCCGTTTTCGCCCGTTATCTGTAACTGGAGCCATTGAGCTCCATATATTGGATATATGTCCATCGGCCGCCATTTTCCAATTGAAGACTTAAAAAAACTGCCTGTAACTTTTGAAGAAGATAACTGTCGGCTCTGAAACTTTGGATCTGGTTCAGACCGCACTAGTGGATAACTCAATCCTTCACAGGCCCTTAATGTGTAAATAAATTAAATGAAACGGATGACCGCAAGCTACATTTAGGCGGAGAATGAGCGTTCAGCGATGCCTGGTTTATCTTAAAAAAAAAAAAATCCTAGTATTTGTTTTTTAAAGGGGAGGGGGGAGCTTTTTTACCCCTAAAAGCAACAGGTTAAGATTTTGACATTAGCTGCATAATCCTCTTTCGCAAAGACTATGAACTCGAGCAGCACCTCCTTGATAAGAAAGCCTAAGTGCCAAATTCTCCTGCGTCACAAAGGAGGCGACCGTAGGGCGTTGATTGGACATGACTGAGGCTTCAACGTCCGGCTGGGACTAGGGTTCTCACTGATTGGACACGAGTTCCGGCCGAACGCTGACGTCAGTACTCGTGCCCAGTCAGTGCCCTACGGTCGCCTCTTTTAGCGTCGCAGGCAAATTCAGCACTTAGGCTTCTTTTATCTAGGAGATGTTGCCGTGAGAGAGGAAGATCAAAACAAATGATCGGGGTTGTAGTAAAAAATCAACAACAAGAAAGAAGTGAAGGCGCCATGTGAAAAGAAACACGGTGCAAAGTTTGTTGACTGTGCCACGTCGGTGGTCTCCGAGATAACAGCGGCATGCGGGAAGCTGCAGGTGTAGGCCTGACGGAGCGCTATATGAACGACATGGCGCGCGAACACGGGTTATCGATCAAAAATTTTCCCTCGGGCAATCTTTCTGTTCACTGTAACAAGTGCCCGTGTGCACCGAATATGCAGAAAATCAAAAGTGTTGGGAAACTTAAAAAAACAAAACGAAGAGAAAGCTACTAGGAGCGTACAATTTAAGGCTGGCATGAGAGGAAAGGTGCGTAAGTGCACCGTCGGTGCACCTCACCGATAAGGAATTCGGCTTCTTATGCGGGGAGCGCGATTCTGCCTATATATATATAAGTATAAATGTGTGTTTTCAATAAAACTTTCAGTTGTAAGTAGCGCTTTGAGCTGTCTTGACTTCCTTGTCCCCGTTTTTCAGAGGTGCTTTCACCTAAAGGAACCGGTGCTTTCTCTCTTCGTAAGCAGTGTAAAAAGGCTGCAGCGCAGTCTGTCAGCCTCAAAGGCAAATGACTCAACGAGTATGAATAGTTACAGAAACGTTCTTACCCCACAAACATGTAGAGCTGTTGGGCGCTGCAGTAGGAAAATTTGTAGATGCTTGTTGCGCCCATCGAGGGGCTCATGATATATCTTTCGCTGGCAGGGCATCTCTCGGCTCCAACGTTGTTTTTCACGTAGGTCTGTGGGGGTGACCCGTCATGGGCTATTCCCAGTCTGGAGATGTGCGGTGCGGAGTTGAACGGAAAGTGATAAATTGTGGATATAGTATTTGTGAACTTATTTGCGAGGTTAACTTCTGAAGAAACATCGGCATGCAATTAAAAAAAAAAAACAGTAATTGTTTTTAGTTTTTAATAGCTTTTATAACCTAACACTTCTAAAAATTTCAATCCGTCAAAATAAATAAAGTGCAGTAAAAGGGTTTGTGTATTTGTAATATTGTTGTGTTAAGTCAGATTGGTGTATGTAACTTCAATAATGAAATTAAGTTGACTAAGACCGGTTCTATAGCACTGTATCATTTGTTGAGCAAGTCCGTTGTATACGTGACAAGAAAAAAAAGGATGAAAGACGTTTACAACTCCCCTAATGGCAAATTAGAGCGCAGCTCTCGAGGAAGAGGAAGAGGGGAGGGTACGGAGGGGACGATATGCCCTTTCCCCCCCCCCCCTTCCCTCCTCCTCTCCTGCTCCCCTCCCAGTTAGTGGACAATTTTCGCTACATTTCCCGCTAAATTCAGTGGAAAAAATTCCCCGCTAAATTTTGCGGGGAAAGTTTTCCGCTCAATTTAGCGGGAAATTTTTTCCACTAAATTTAGCGGGAGAAATTTTCCGCTAAATTCAGCGGGGAATTTTCCGTTAAATTTAGCGGAAGACATTCCCTCCTCCTCCTCCCTCGTGAAGTCACACGTGACCTCACATGTGACGTCATTGTGAGAAACGTCCCATAATGCAACGCGCAGTTACCGCGACGCCGCTCAAGCCGTGAACGGGCGCCTAAGAGCTGCGCTGTAATACATTTTATTTTACAAATAAGGCTCTCTTGAAACCTACATTAATTCTTTTAGTGAGAAAGTACTTGAGAGATTGTGCCATATCTAATAATTGTCTCAGCTAATTGCCTGGTGCAGCAGTGTTGCAAGGGCAACTTCATCTAAGTTAAAAGAGGCACTCCAAAGGTCTGCAAAAATGAAGTTGTCGCTAGACTGCGGAAACATTTCTAATCCTTGGAAAAGATCGCCAGCTTTTCTGCAGCCTAGTCATTTTGAAGTAACTCACAGGTGCCCGCATTCGTGGGCAAAGGTGACGACTCCGCTGAACGTCTTTGGCACGTCTTCTACAAGAGCTCCTCTTGTCCACAAACCGCACGCACCTCCAAGATTTGCCATCCCTGAGTGAAATTCAAACCGAGCCTATTCAGCAATGCGTAACATAGAGCACGTCCGCTTTCTTTCTTATGGTTAACTTTTGTATGGTGCAGTGTGGTCCGTGTAACCTTTAAAAAGAAGTCAGTGAGCTGACTTTTCTGCGGAACACGGGTACAGCCGATCACGGCAAATGATTGAAGGATTCCAGCGAAGGACGAAGCTTAGATTTCAATTAGATCTAAAAACGCGATTTTCGCAGCGACAATGAGTAAGTGAAACGCCCTGCTCATTGTGACTGCGCACATCGCATTTGATTGGTCTAATCATGTTATGAGCTCCGCCTTTCGCTAAAATTGTTTTGTTGTTTGCCGCGATTTGCCGTCTCCTTCCTCTGCAGGGACGTCAATTCACAAATTTGTTTTAGAGTGAACAGTGCTGTTCTGTCACAAAAGCTGTAGTTAGCAACATCACCAGCACACCTCTCCATAGGTCGGCCTTTCTGGATCCCAATCTCTCAATATCATATCACGTTTACAACGCTTTTAAAGAATTCATTCACACTCGTATCTCGAATTTTTCAGAGGTCCAAAGGTCACCGTATCACAAAGTCTGTCAAGATTCAAAATACCACCCATATCACATGTCTTTAAAGAAAAAAAGAAAAGAAAACCTTGAGACTTCTTACATTACCTGCGACTTTCATTATGAACAATATCATTGATATCACCCACGTCAAACTCATATCACGGACTCACAAATGTCACGAAATATCACAGACTCACAAATATCACGAAACATCACCGGTATCACCGACTCGCAGATATCACGAAATATCTCCGATATCACTGACTCACAATATCACAAAGTACCACCGCTATCGCTTACGCAGGGGCGAACCTCGCACAGTAAAATGAAAGGCGCAAATTTTAGTACATAGGTAAAAGTATGCCGACATCCTTGAGCGAGCTATCGCCGTGTCTACGCTCGTTGATACACATGTTCACTCAGTCGCTTTTTTTTTGCGCTCAGTATGCACGCTATTTATCCAATGCATGCAGCCGTTGTTGACAACAATACCTGGGACAAACGGTTTCAAATACTTCTCAGAAATAGAAAATAAAGCAAGTGAGACAAGCAGCTGCAAGAAAAGACCCGCGTGCAGATGTCAAATTTTTTACTTATGTGATACCTAATAAGGCATAATGATGAGTACATAAAGAAGGCGCCTGTGGAGGTTGGAGTAGAGCACTGCACGGGTCCACTTCTTGGGACCCGGGGCCGCTGACTCTTAGTTAGCGGCCCGGGTAGCTTATCTTTGATAGCAAGGGCTAGCTTATCTTTGATAGCCAGAGGGCATTTTGATTATCTTGAATAGTTTGAAAAGGAAAGGGGAAGACAATCGTACTGTCCCCTGTGACCGGATTGCCCTCTATTTCTTTCCTTCTGGCACTGTCCCGCTATGCTGATGGAACCCCCAGGATTCTACTCCGTATCTTCTTGTTGGCTTTCTTAGTCCAATACAGCTTTCTTTATTCCTAAGATCTTTCTTAGAGGCGTCGCAGCGAGTTCGTACTCCAGCTTTCTCGTTTCTTTGAAATCTAAACGATCAATGCGTTAGCATTTTCTTCTCAACGTTTCAGAAAGGGTGCTACACCATTGCCCGAGCCTGCAGCCCGGTACCGGAAACAGTCCGTGCTACCAGCCCGGCCTGGGGACGGGGCCGGGCCCAGGCTTTCGGGTTGGACCGGCCCCGTGCAGAGCTCTAGGCTGGAGTAACATGGCGGCATCTGCAGTCCAGAAGATCCTCCATCAGCAAATTCTGAAAGGATGCCGGGAGCGTCTGTGATAATCTAGAGGCCTTTGTATACAGATCAGATGATCCTCCTCAACAACGCAGTTGCTAACCTTCAGACATTGGAACTGCTTTCGTACACGTGAGAAAACTAGCATCAGCTTTGCGCCTATAATATAGTGAACGAAAGAAAGTCACATCCAAAGCCTCTGTTTTGGAAACATCCCAGGTGCATAAGCCTATACTCTATCTCACAAGCTGTCTTCAGTGCTGGAAAGACAAAGGCATGTTTGTGCAATAGAGTATAGACAGTATAGAGACCATCACCAAAGCAACCTTTCGGCCTCTACTTGCCACTTTCAGAGTTTTATTTCATTTCAGTTCAATTAATTTATTTACCCTCCAGGCCTCGAGGGGCATTACATAGGGTGCTGGGGAGGAGGGGGGGGGGGTGGGGGGTAGGGCAGAAAAACATGTACATATTCGTTATTATGGCGCGTGCTTTACTCGCCTTCGGAAGCGACAAGTATGAACGTGCTGGGCTGTGATTGATTGCAAGCTTTTTGTTGATGAGGGTAAAGAAGACGCGGTTTCCGATGAAGTGTGTTATGACCAGTGCTATTTGAGGGGCCCGTTCGTGTATTTTTTTGCTTTCACTCAAAAGCGATGAATATGCTTGTGCCTTGTTGTTTTTTGCTTGTTGCTTGTTGCTTGTTGCCACACTCGTCGAAAGCCAACTCGTCGACGGCCAACTCGTTGGTGGCCCATTCGTTGAATAGGCCAATTCGTCATAGGGCAACTCTCAAAGGAAAACTCGTCGAGAGGCCAACTGGTCGCCGCTGTTTCAAGCCATATAATATATAATTTTTGTCCTGAAATTTTAAAGCAAATCCTGCCCTATAGTAATCCGTAATATCGCCTCACGGTAATAGACCTAGGAGTGTGCTCTTTTCTTGTCGACTTGCAGTTTTCTTTCGCTTTCACGGTGCAGTGGGGGACGATCACTACGTCGCGCGTGTATCACTTGGGGTGCGTGTTACCTACTCGGCCCACCCGTTCACAGCGCCGCTTCGCGGCGACAGTCTGCGGCGCATCATAACATAAATGCTAACCCACCTGGCCCACCAGTCACGCCGCTTCGCTTCGACAGTCTGCGGTGGCTCATTACAAATGTAATAAAGGAAAACAAAAAGGACGATCCCGAAAGGACGTTCCCGAAATTACCATTTCTCAACTTGTCTCAAGCTACTGTCCTGTCTTCGCCCTCTTGTAATTTTTCTTTCCGTCTTGTAACCCAAGAAGGGCGCTGTCCCAAGTCCAAACACAAATAAAGATTTAGATCAGAAGATAACAAGGAACCACAAACTTTTACCTCGGATTGTCATTCAACCCACTTGATGAACCGCCGTTCGACATATTGACCGTTTCGACGAATTGCCCTTTTACGAATTGGCCTATTCGATGAATTGGCCGTCGACGAGTTGGCCGTCGACGAGTTGGGTTTCGACGAGTTGGCCGGATCCCGAAAAAAGGGATAACCGAGGAAGGTGTTGGCCTCCATTACGGGGCAAGTCGCTCTTCAGGGCTGTGAAATTACACGATTGGCGCTGGGATCGAAAGCATTGCAATAGCCTTTTGAATACCATGTGCCTTCATTGTTTAGAATTTCCACACTGTTACGACTGGCTTCCTTGGCTCCGTCCTGGAGTTGGTTTTCACCCGTCGCCAACGGCAGCAAAGCCTATTGTCACGTTGGGCCCCGGCACGCGCCATCGGCGCTAGACAGTCACGTTCAGATTCCGAGACCGACCCTTGAGTCATCGGGCTGGTGGTGGCCTTCGAGAGGGCTCCAAACACAAAAAGAACGTCTCCCGGAGGCCACGAGACCATCTGGGATCGCCAGCCTTCGCAAGGAGAAGCACCGGCGTGCGTGTGCGTGCCTGTTGTGTGTGTGGGGTCTGTCGGTGTTGGGTTTCAGCAAGAACGTCGACTCCTTGCATCAGCCACCGAAGCGGGGCAAGACCGTGAAGGGATTGCATCATCTGCCCTGGTGAAAGAACACCCGGAAATTGCATT